>CM033473.1:8946435-9003935 GCA_019447015.1 Hymenochirus boettgeri | reverse complement strand
ATAAGAAATAATGCGCCCCTTCACATTATAATATAAGGACATTACGCCACCTTGGAGTTCCCTGTCCTGTATAAAAGCACTCGGCCGTATCCTTATATTACACTGTAAGGGGCGCATTATCCCTTATATATCATTTGTATAATCACAGCACTCCACCAATCAGTCCAATCGTCCGGTGCTATGCCTAAGGGAATATAGCTGTATTGTTCACATATAAATTGTAGAGGCAGCACTCAGGATACCAGAATTCAATTGCTATAATTGTATTAAATATACATCACCAAACAGAGCGACGTTTCGGGAGCCATGCGCTCCCTTCTTCAGGCTCAGGTATAACATATGCAATGACACCATCCATTTTTAAATACACCAACAGGAAGTGACATATTTCAAATTGACCAATCATTACACAGATACTATAATATACCTTTAACCCTTCCCATTATCTAAAGATCACATGACTTAAACCAAACCCACATGTAGGCCCTAGTATGCATAATCACATATAAATATACATTCCAATATGCTTTATAGTTAAAGGTAAAGACCACTCAATAAATCTATTTGGAACCCAAATTACAACTAAATCTACCCATTTTTAGAAGCAGAACGGATATGGATCTACAGGAACAAATATAGGTCATAGTCCTTGTTCAGACCAGACGGTGCCAATGTGTTTAATTGCTTGACCCACCAGACCTCCCGTTGTTTTAATCTAAGTTCTCTGTCCCCCCCTCTCATTGGGGTAGGCACCATTTCCAGCACCATCAAACGTAGTTCATGGTCCCTATGTCCTGATTCAACAAAATGTTTAGACATCGGCAACTTCTTGTCTTTCAATCTGATACTAGAACGGTGCTGGGATATGCGGGACTTAACCATCTGAGTGGTCTCGCCCACATATAACAGGTTACAGGGAAACCACAACACGTACAAGACAAACCTGGTATCACATGTGTGGTACCCTCTAATCTCAAATATACGGGAAGAGGGTGGGTCTACAAACTGTGTCCGCCTGTGTACACATGTACACTGAGTACAGTGCAAACAGGGGAACGTGCCCTGTCTTTTGGATCCCAAAAATGTCTCCCTCAGAGCGAGATGCTGACTGTGAATGTCTTTCCTCTTCTATACGATATCAGTGGAGGTTCCAGAAATTCTGGAACCCCAGATTTGCTTTACTCAGTATATGCCAATTCCTGCCTATTTGCCCTATTCGCTCACTTCCAATCCCATATTCCATCACCAATGGAATGCGACTGGCTTTGAATAATAGATGATAGATATAGATAGTACATAGGTAATAGATTGGTGTATAAATAGATATTTAGTAGATAGATAGATGATAGACAGACAGATAGATAGATTTATAGAGAGATGATAGATAGATACATAGATAGATAATATATAAATATATAAAGAGATAAAGTATATAGAAAGATAATAGATGGATGATGGATAGATGTATAGATAGATGATGGATAGATGGATAGCTGATAGATGGATAGATAGATGATAGATTTATGATAGAAAGTAGATAGATGATATATATATATATATATACATATATATATATATATAGAGAGAGAGAGAGATAGAAATAGAAAGATAAATAGAGAGATGATAGATAGATAAATAGATAGATAATAGATTAATAGCATAGTTAGATATAGATAGCACATAGATACATAGATAATAGATTGATGTATAAATAAATAGATATTTAGTAGATAGATAGATAATAGACAGACAGATAGATTTATAGAGAGATGATAGATAGATAGACAGATAGATAGATACATAGATAGATACATATATACATAGATAATATATAAATATATAAAGACATAAATTATATAGAAAGATAATAGATGGATGATAGATGATATATATATAGATATCTTATGAGTAATAGAGATTAATGATATACTATAATATATATATATATATATATATATATATATATATATATAATATTAAAGGAATGGATAGATAGATAGATAATAGATCAATAATATTTAGAGATATTATAGATAGCTAGATGGTAGATAGATGATGAATAGATAGATAGATGATAGAGGATAGATAGATGATAGATGGATAGATAGATAGATTATAGATAGATGGATGGATGGATGATAGATTGATATAGATAGATGATAGATTGATTGATAGATAGATAGATAGATAGATAGTAGAGAGATAGATGAAGATAGATGGTAGATAGATAGATAGATGGGTAGATAGATAGAAGATATAGATAAATGATAGTTTTATGATAGATAGTAGATAGATGATATATATATATTGTATTGATGGATAGATAGATGATAGATATATAGATAGATAGATAGGTAGATGAATATATAGATAGATGATAATAGATAGATAGATGATAGATGGGTGATAGATGGATGATGATAGATAGATAGATATATGATAGATATAAAGATGATAGACAGATAGAAAGATATATGATAGTAGATGATAGATATAAGAGATAGATAGATAGATAGATAGATGATAGATAGATAGATAGATAGATGATAGATATATAGATGATAGATAGATAGATGGGTAGATAGATAGATAGATAGATAGATAGATATATAGATAGATAGATAGATAGATAGATAGATGATGGATAGATAGATAGATAGATGATGGAGGATAGATATATAGATGAAAGATAGATGTTAGATAGATGGATAGATGATAGATGGATATATAGATAATAGATAGATAGATAGATAGATAGATAGATAGATGATGGATGGATAGATAGATGATAGATAGATAGATAGATAGATTATGGATGGATAGATAGATAGATAGATAGATAGATAGATAGATAGATAGATAGATGTTAGATAGATGGATAGATGATAGATTGATAGATAGATGATAGATAGATAGATGATAGATAGATGATAGTTAGATGATGGATAGATAGATAGATAGATGATAGATGGATGATGGATGGATAGAGATAGATGATAGATAGATGATAGGATTGATTAGATAGATAGATAGATGATAAAAGGATATATAGATGAGATGATCATTTATGATAGATAGTAGAGTAGATGATATATATATATATATTATATATTATATATATTGTATTGATAGGATAGATGATAGATAGATGATAGATAGATAGATTAGATAGATAGGTAGATGAAATATATAGATAGATCGATTAGATAGATGATAGATAGATATAGATGATAGATGTAGATGATGATGAGATATGATGTAATAGATGATAGATAGATAGATAGATAGATGCTAGATAGATATATATGTTAGATATATAGATGATAGATAGATGAGTAGATAGATAGATATCTATATGATAGATGATAGATATATAGATAGATAGATAGATAGATAGATAGATTAGATGATAGGATAGATAGGATAGATAGATAGATGATAGATAGATGATAGATAGATGATAGATAGATAGATGAAGATGTATAGATAGATGATAGAGGATAGATTGAATAGATAGATGATAGATAGATAGATAGATAGATAGATAGTAGTGTAGATGAGGATAGATATGTAGTGATAGTGATGATGGATAGATAGATAGTAGATAGATAGATAGATAGGTAGATGAGATATATAGATAGATGATAGATAGATGATAGATAGATACGATATAGATGGATGATAGATGGATAGATGATAGATTGATAGATGATAGATAGATGCTAGATATATGCATAGATAGCATGGTAGATAGATAGATGATAGATGGATAGATAGATGATAGATAGATAGATAGATAGATGATGGATAGATAGATAGATGATAGATAGATGATAGTTAGATGATGGATAGATAGATAGATGATAGATGGATAGATAGATTATAGATAGATGGATGGATGGATAGATGATAGATTGATATATAGATAGATGATAGATTGATAGATAGATAAATAGATGATAGAAGGATATATAGATAGTAGAGAGTAGATAGATAGAAGATATAGATAGAGGTAGATAGATAGATAGATGGGTAGATAGATAGAAGATATAGATAAATGATAGTTTTATGATAGATAGTAGATAGATGATATATATATATTGTATTGATGGATAGATAGATGATAGATATATAGATAGATAGATAGGTAGATGAATATATAGATAGATGATAGATAGATAATAGATAGATGATAGATGGGTGATAGATGGATAGATGATAGATAGATAGATATATGATAGATATAAAGATGATAGACAGATAGAAAGATATATGATAGATAGATGATAGATATAGAGATGGATAGATAGATAGATAGATAGATGATAGATAGATGATAGATAGATAGATAGATAGATATATAGATATATAGATGATAGATAGATAGATGGGTAGATAGATAGATAGATAGATAGATAGATAGATAGATAGATAGATAGATAGATAGATAGATGATGGATAGATAGATAGATAGATGATGGATGGATAGATATATAGATGAAAGATAGATGTTAGATAGATGGATAGATGATAGATGGATATATAGATAATAGATAGATAGATAGATAGATAGATAGATAGATGATGGATGGATAGATAGATGATAGATAGATAGATAGATAGATTATGGATGGATAGATAGATAGATAGATAGATAGATAGATAGATAGAGAGATGTTAGATAGATGGATAGATGATAGATTGATAGATAGATGATAGATAGATAGATGATAGATAGATGATATGTAGATGATGGATAGATAGATAGATAGATGATAGATGGATAGATGGATGGATATGAGGATAGATTGATAGATAGATGATAGATTGATTGATAGATAGATAGATGATACAAGGATATATAGATAGATGATCATTTATGATAGATAGTAGATAGATGATATATATATATATATATATATATATATATATATTGTATTGATGGATAGATAGATGATAGATAGATAGATAGATAGATAGATAGATAGGTAGATGAATATATAGATAGATGATAGATAGATGATAGATAGATAGATGATAGATGGATGATGATGAGATAGATGATAGATGATAGAAGATAGAAGATAGAGCTAGATAGATTATATGTTAGATATATGATGATAGATAGATGATAGATAGATAGATATCTATATGATAGATGATAGAATATAGATGATAGATAGATAGATAGATAGATTAGATGATAGGATAGATAGGATGATAGATAGATGATAGATAGATGATAGATAGATGATAGATAGATAATGAAGATGTTAGATAGATGATAGAGGATAGATGGATAGATAGATGATAGATAGATAGTAGATAGATAGATAGTAGGTAGATGAGGATAGATATGTAGTGATAGTTGATGATGGATAGATAGATAGTAGATAGATAGATAGATAGGTAGATGAATATATAGATAGATGATAGATAGATGATAGATAGATGATATAGATGGATGATAGATGGATAGATGATAGATATATAGATGATAGATAGATGATAGATATATGATAGATAGATGGTAGATATATAGATGATAGATATATAGATGATAGATAGATGATAGATAGATGTAGATATATAGATGATAGATAGATAGATAGATAGATAGATAGAGTAGATAATAGATAGATGTTAGTAGATGAAGAAGATGATAGAGGATAGATGATGATAGATAGATAGATAGAAGTGATGGATAGATAGATAGATGATAGATAGATGATAGTTAGATGATGGATAGATAGATAGATGATAGATGGATAGATAGATTATTAGATAGATGGATGGATGGATAGATGATAGATTGAATATAGATAGATGATAGATTGATAGATAGATAAATAGATGAAGGAAGGATGATATAGATAGATGATTAGATGGGTAGATGAATAGCAGATATAGAAGACAATAGAATAGATGATAGTTTTATGATAGATAGTAGATAGATGATATATATATATGTATTGATGGATAGATAGATGATAGATATATAGATAGATAGATAGGTAGATGAATATATAGATAGATGATAATAGATAGATAGATGATAGATGGGTGAAGATGGATGATGATAGATAGATAGATATGATAGATATAAAGATGATAGACAGATAGAAAGATATATGATAGATAGATGATAGATATATAGATGGATAGATAGATAGATAGATAGATGATAGATAGATGATAGATAGATAGATAGATAGATGATAGATAGTATAGAGATAGATAGATAGATGGGTAGATAGATAGATAGATAGATAGATAGATAGATAGATAGATATGATAGATAGATAGATAGATGATGGATAGATAGATAGATAGATGATGGAGGATAGATATATAGATGAAAGATAGATGTTAGATAGATGGATAGATGATAGATGGATATATAGATAATAGATAGATAGATAGATAGATAGATAGATAGATGATGGATGGATAGATAGATGATAGATAGATAGATAGATAGATTATGGATGGATAGATAGATAGATAGATAGATAGATAGATAGATAGAGTAGATGTATAGATAGAGATAGATGATGATGAGAATAGATTATAGATAGATAGATGATAGATAGATGATAGTTAGATGATGGATAGATAGATAGATAGATGATAGATGGATAGATGGATGGATATGAGGATAGATTGATAGATAGATGATAGATTGATTGATAGATAGATAGATAGAGATAAAGGATATATAGAGAGATGATCATTTTATGATAGATAGTAGATAGATGATATATATATATATATATATATATATATATATTGTATTGATGGATAGATAGATGATAGATAGATAGATAGATAGATAGATAGATAGGTAGATGAATATATAGATAGATGATAGATAGATGATAGATAGATAGATGATAGATGGATGATAGATGGATAGATGATAGATGATAGAAGATAGAAGATAGAGCTAGATAGATTATATGATAGATATATAGATGATAGATAGATGATAGATAGATAGATAGCTATATGATAGATGATAGATATATAGATGATAGATAGATAGATAGATAGATAGATGATAGGATAGATAGGATGATAGATAGATGATAGATAGATGATAGATAGATGATAGATAGATAATAGATAGATGTTAGATAGATGGATAGATGATAGATGGATAGATAGATGATAGATAGATAGATAGATAGATAGATAGATAGATAGATGATGGATAGATAGATAGATGATAGTTGATGATGGATAGATAGATAGATAGATAGATAGATAGATAGGTAGATGAATATATAGATAGATGATAGATAGATGATAGATAGATAGATATAGATGGATGATAGATGGATAGATGATAGATAGATAGATAGATGATAGATATATGATAGATAGATGGTAGATATATAGATGATAGATATATAGATGATAGATAGATGATAGATAGATGGTAGATATATAGATGATAGATAGATAGATAGATAGATAGATAGAGTAGATAATAGATAGATGTTAGATAGATGGATAGATGATAGATGGATAGATAGATGATAGATAGATAGATAGATAGATGATGGATAGATAGATAGATGATAGATAGATGATAGTTAGATGATGGATAGATAGATAGATGATAGATGGATAGATAGATTATAGATAGATGGATGGATGGATAGATGATAGATTGAATATAGATAGATGGATAGATTGATAGATAGATAAATAGATGATAGAAGGATATATAGATAGATGATTAGATGGGTAGATGAATAGAAGATATAGATAGACAATAGAATAGATGATAGTTTTATGATAGATAGTAGATAGATGATAATATTGTATTGAGGGATAGATAGATGATTAGATATATAGATAGATAGATAGGTAGATGAATATATAGATAGATGATAGATAGATGATAGATGGATGATAGATGGATAGATGATATATATATAGATATTTGATAGATATATAGATGATAGATAGATAGATGATAGATAGATGATAGTTAGATGATGGATGGATGGATAGATAGATAGATGATAGATAGATGTTAGATAGATGGATAGATAGATAGATGATAGATGGATATATAGATGATAGATAGATAGATGATAGATGGGTAGATACAGTAGACAGATAGATGATAGATTCTGAATATTTTTCTATTAGTAATTTGCAGCCCCCACAAACAGCATTAGAGAAGAAGCCAAACAATGAAGAGAACCATTCACTGATTTATTATAGTAATTAATGTGAACTGCTAAACTAACCCAGCAAGTCCATGTAGCTATCCTCATTCAAACCCTCTCTCTAGAGTGCAGCCTCTTCCTGGGCCGTCTGTCCACAGTACAACAATAAAACACCTATGAGCATCCTGCACGCCAGATGCACATTAATGTGGATTAGGGATAAAGCCTTGTAACTGGAGCATAAAACTCAGTCATTAACTCATGGTTAACAAAGAGAAATGAGAAAACCCACACAAATTCCCCTTCCCTGCCCCCATACTGTCTTTAAAATGAATGGTCACAGTGGGCCCAGCGCTCTAGGAATCCTATAAATGACTCCAGACTGTCCAATAGGATGTCAGGTTGCAGGCCAATGTCCCCACGCAGTTTTGTATTTGGACCTTTCCATTTACCCTTGGCCTGCAGTATACAACTTGACACGGCTATTTCACTAGTCAACCTGAACTGTGCTTTGAATTAATGCAGGTATTATGGGAAGCCTGGAATCAATTTTGCCTTTTCAGATACCAGTGCAGATTATGACATATCCACTAAATAGATCTATCATACTTAAGTTAAAGGGGAACTGTGGTCACTTTTACCTCTAAAACATACTCTGCATAAAATCTCTAAGTGAAGCCAGTCGGAAGCTTTAGAGCTGTAAAAGTTAATTTTTCCTGCTTCCAGTAGTTTAAATGATGTCACCAGTGCATTCAGCCTCAGTGTAAGCATTTGCATTCCAGACCAACTGCTGGTAAAGAGAGGATGTCCTGCTTGACTGTCACCAAACCATCTGATAATAATGTGCATTGTGCTATTAAACAGAAAAGGCTTCCTTCAGGACAGAGGCTAAAGATAGACAGGAAACATTAACCCCCCCCCCCCCCCCCCCCCCCATATCTCCTGACAACCTGCAACCTTTATTTTAACTTAACTTGTTTAGAGACAAAATGTATTTTGACTCCTGTATATGTTGTAAGGGTGTAATTATACATTATATACAGTATTTATCTGTAATCACAAAAGAAAAATGTGATAGCAGCCAACAAAACACATACATGAAAGATGTAGAATGGGGAATCTTAGTGGTAAGCCATGTTTATCCGCTCAATGATAGGATTTTTAAAGACACATATAAAAGGATTTTATTCACCCAGGTCATTGTGTCTTTAATAGACATGAAGTTCAATTCAAAGCCTATAATGCTAAGCACTAAGCAGGTGTAGAAAGAGAGTGAAAGGAATGGGTGGATTGATAGTAGGGATGGTTTATGTAGTCATGAATTCACTACACCACTAACTTAGTCTGGGTACACACCATAAGAAAGTCCCATAGGACAGTCCATAGGAGACCGCATGATCGGCCCTGATTTACCGGCAAGAGCGGGCGGCCAACATTGGGTGTGGCCGGGCACACCGGCATTTTTTTTATATGGTGATAATCTGATACTGTATATTATTTGCTTTTCCTTAGAATCTTCCACTATAGACATTCTGAAGTTAATTAAACTTAGCACAGGAACATACAAAGAAGCTAACTGGACTCTTTCCCCCTGGATGACACCCACTGAGCATGTCTGTCCCATTGAGAGAGGGGAAGTAATATATTGTTTTAGTTAGTGGTTTCAGGGCAATCATGCCTGATCAATGGAATTACCATAATTACCATACTGTCATCAAGTCAAGCAACCCGCCCCCCATAGACTGCTTTGTGGTTAGTTTGTCTCTCTGAAATGAATGTATTTTGTTCTGCTATATTGTCTTGCCTTCCCTGGGGTCCATCTTTATCATTTATCTGGAGAGCAAGGTGAAGTCAATAATCAAATACTTTCACTGCAGACCTAATACTCCCAGATTAGTGACAAAATGTTGAGTTCCCAGATATAATGTATGCCTCTAATACTAGATATTGCCTATAACAACTAAACTGTCCAATGTGAAATGAAACCAAGAAACCTAGGATAAAATTCTTTCAATGAAGACTTAAAGGGACACTATACCTAAGCAGTACCCAACTTCTCTACGGCTCCTCCTACAGTTTCCGGATGCTCCTCCTATTTCTGTGCATATGTGGGAGGAGACAGAGAGCAGGAAGTAACTGCACCAGTATAATTTTGATAGCAATCATTACACTCAGCTGTACTGGATATCATTCATTGGAAAGGGAAGTTCATGGAACAACCAAAAACAATATGGCGGCCATGGTCAATGGCGAATTCATAAAATTGATGGTAGGCTTAGCAGAATCAAGTTAATGCACAGATAAAACTGTGAAATGTATTGGTTCAGACAAGGAGTCACATGTTAGATCCATAAAATGTTCTACATTACCCACTATATCAATAAAGCAAAAAAAAAAATAATCTAAATACGGATATGATATTTAGAATAAAACCAACAAGGGGAAAATTCCATCGCAATGCCTGGTGAAATGCCACTGATTTCTTATTATACGCCCATATCTTTATTTCTTTGTTATGGCAGATCATATACTTCAATGTCCTGCAAATTTCAATAAAATGTATGAAGACGTTGATTTTTTATTTTTAAAAAAATGCTGTGTAATAGATACCAATGCATTCTGGGATTTAATTGTAGATGTTTGTTCTTTTCATGTCGCTATCCGGGAGATTGAATAAAAATTCTCAGTGGTACAAATGGTGCTAATTTTGCTCCAACCAATCACATCTTAGTTAAGATTCGAAAGCTAACATATTAGGATTAGAGATCTCCGAACTTCGCAAAATTCCGCTCAAGGATCCGCAAATTTTAGGAAAAATTCGAAAATTCGAGAGCGGACCCATTAAAACCCACTAAAATGAAAAAATCCTCGTAATTTCGAAAATTTTCGAAAATACGTATTTTCATGCATTTTCGAATATACGTGAAATCCTCGTAATTTCGAAAATTTTCGAAAACGCAGTTCGGAAAAGTTCGGAAGGCGGAAAACCGGTCGTGCCGTTCGCGAACAAGGTAAATCCACGAACTGGGCCATCAATAATTTGGACTAATTGGTTGGGGCAAAATTAGCACCATTTTTTACTAAGAAGTTTTATTTTACTGAATCTCCTTGTATGTGTCCAAAAGAGGAAAATCTAAGCAAGAAATCCATTAATCCACATGCAATCTGCTAAAAGACTTTTAGAACCTTTCTTTATTCTATGGGTCAAGTTCATCTTCATCTTCTTTATACATATTCAAACAATAATTGAAATGTAATGTTTAACAGCCCAGTTCCCCCTCTGTGACAGTTCAATCCAAAAGCTTAAAATGATATTAAAAAATAAAACATTTCATAATCTTTCCACCCTACGGCAAACCTTCTGCTACCGTTCAAGATCCATGGTGTCCATCAGAACATAAATGCAAAATACTGAAGTAATATTAAGAGTTTAAAGCACAGGGCAGAACTATCAATGGCTGTACGAAATGTGTATTTACTAGAATAGGCGTAGGGCGTAGAATAGGCGTGTAGGTGTGTAGGCGTAGGGGCCTTTAGTCTTCAAGAAATAACTTCAAGTCCTTTTTTTTTAACTGGATACCACAGATCTACCATTCAGGGATTGTCCATAAAGGCCACTAGACAACACGGTTATGATTAGGGATCATAATTCTAGGCCTCCAGAATAAGATTATCTACTGTATGTGGCAGTTAGTACAGAATAAAGGTTTACAATATTAGATGACACAAAACGTCCTGTGTAAATGTAACATCTCATTGGTCGATGCAGATTGACAGCCCAGGCAAACCTCTGCACATCTTATTAAATAGGCCCCATGGTATTTTATGGATAGAGCTGAGATTAACAACAGCCTCAAGAGGAAGGATGTGTAGTAAATGTCAGTGGTCAAGTAAAAGACACAAACTATCCCACACACCCCCTCTACTATCTCTACCCTCTATCAGAAATCACCGTCATGGAAGCAACACTACCAAGCCCCTACCAGATGTTCCTATTGATCGCTTCTAATTTTGGAGGCCTAATGATTCTCAGCCTTGAAGACGGCACTCATTAAACTGTTACACACCAGGATAAAAGATGAAGGCTGAGCTGCCTAGATGAATTAGTCAGCAGAAAGATGCAGGCTGACATTTAACGACCAGGGAATTCCTGCTGGCTTCATGTAAGGAGATTCTAAAGAGCAGGTTTTCTGATCTTCTACATACACATGATCTTATTAGCCTTGATCCTAATGCAGGTTTGAGATTGTACATTATCCCTCAACACAAAGGCCCCATAGTATCGGCAGCCAATGAATTATGTAAGAGACATAACGTCAACTCACCCAGTACAGTTGCCCAATGCAGACCTTAGCCGCAAGCAAGGGAATTGTGGGATCGGAAGGACAGAGCTTGGTGCACTCTCTCAGCACTGACACGGCATAGGAGAACTGTGGGAGACAATCAGAGGAAAGATTAGGGATCAGTAAATAGCTAAACAGGCTACACAAGCATATATGCTACAAAACTGCATGTTCACTTTTAAGATCTGATCCCTCTATATTCCGAATGGGTAGAATCGTTTGGGTGGTCACACACGTAAAGAATCCCTATCGGGTAACACAAGAGGACACTTTGTTGCAGAAGCATTATTGGAACAGCCTTTAAATATATAGTTTGCGGTGTTGTACAGCTCAAAACTTTAAAGGGAAATAAAACGTTGACCCTCTTCCATTTTAAAGTACCTAGAAGGAGGACCTAAACATCTGGGTAGTTAACCCTCTGCTTGTGGGAAATTTTGCTTCAACATTGTAAACGTCGGATAATTGAAGATATAGCTGGTTTACAAGGATCGGGGGGGGGGGGGTAATGGGCAGTTTTTAGCAGAGAAAATGAATTTCGTAGAACTTTAAATTGAGATTGATACATCACATGATCATTCAAGCCAAAGATCCAGTGGGCCAAGTAAGACTGCAATTGCCAATCTACAGATCCAGGCAGATAAGCTTTATTTACACTGCAGGAACATTGAAGTCTAACTAAGTCTAACTAAGACATAATGATCTTTCCCATAGTCTGTGCTTGCCAATTTAAAGTCATTAGAGGTCACGTTCCTCAAAGAAGAAACAACATTCTTGGGTTTTTATGCTAAAACATTCGTGTAATTGAGTCTCTACTTTTCTATTCCAAGAATGTATCGGTATATTCCGCATTTCTATATGAAACTTTCAACGTTTTACCAAATGGTGTGACTTGGAAATGTCCACATCTAGGCCCCAAACTGTGTTTGAACAGCTGTGATAAAAATGATCCTTATTGTAAGATCCTCTGATTATGATGTAAAAGAGAAGCTGATTACACTGTTAAAAGAACATTTTACTAACCAGTTATGAACTGAACACCATGACTTGTATGTTTTTCCCAAGAGAAATAAACATATCCCACAGTGTATCCACCAAGATGGGAAATCCATTTCCTGTGACATCTCACGTGATTGTTTAGACAATGAACCCTTATTAGATAGATTATCATTGCATATTTAACCTTTTAAGAGCTCTCATTTCATTTAGAGACTACATGGTTTGTAAATGCCGATGGACACTGTATATTCTCTTTTGCGTAGTCAGAGAAGTAAAACCATTCAAGATGTCCTAAGTAAATTACTGGTATTTAGGAATAAAGCAGGAGCACCGAGGTTAATGTCTGAGTGCAGATGACATTTTCTTTTATTGGAGACCAGAATATATATTTCTTATATCACTCGGAGCTCGAGGCTGACAAAAGAAACATTCAATTATTTGTAGCACATTTCCAACCAGAAGAAAAGGCTGAACCCATTGCTACAGTATAATTATAGTTACACAGAGTGGGAAGGAACACTAGTCTCCCATCCGCATGTGTAGAACTTGGCCACAATTCATCTCTATGTAGAAACAAGAAGAAAGCGAAACTGTAATTTCCCAGCAAGGTACAAGGCGATACGGGAAGGATTATCCAATTAACGGGGAATGGAGGAAGGTAAATTCTACTGTGCAGCAAGTGGCCTTCAAGAAATATGGGGTTTAATGAACAGTCCAGTAAAATAATCGTTTGTGTTTATAATAAAACAGATTGTAGATTTACATTTTATTCCTGTTTCCTTTCATTTTACTGGATCTACTGGACAGTTCCTTGTTAATTGTGCTCTGTATACATCCAATACTGTGTTCATCTTCCAGTCCACAGGATTCAGGCGATGCACCACTATTGCAGACATGCTCTAAACTTTTGCAGGGCTTTAAAAAAACTTGCAAAACTTACCACTATCTTGCACAGTCACCACATACTCTGTCTTAAAGTCATGCTGACCAATAAATGATTGGTTTACGTGACTTTCCTATATATCAGGTTATATCAGGTGGTGGTGCATTGCCCAAGAGAGTTGATACAAACCCATTCAAATGTGTTGGTAAACCACAGGTGATCGAGTGGTCTTCAAAAGGCTGCACAATTGGTTGGGTTGGAACACTGGCTATGCCCCTTGACCACCATTATACTTACATGTGGGTAAATCTGTTGGCCGAACTCAAAGCAAAGCAAATTTGAGTTAGAAACCAAACTTCGTGAAATGAGGGCTAGGCCACACTAGCGTGTTTTTCACGTGTTTGCGCATGCGTTTCGCGCTCGCGTTTGCTCCCACGATTTTCGATAAAATGGAAATCGTGAAAATTCCCGCGGTTTCCGATGCGCATGCGATTGCGCGTCCGTTCGCATTTTGGTAACGCATGCGTTCACCATTTTTGGTGCGTTAACGCAGCGTTTCCATAATGCAAAAACGCAAACGCACAAGAAAAGTGCACACAATGGCGTGCGAATTTGTGCGCGATTCCTGTGCGTTGCAGTGTGGCCTCAGCCTGAATCTTGATATAAATGTCTCTGAGTTACTATTGTCTTGATGCTTCGAGCATGTCCTATCCTACTTCAATGTTCTTCAGACATAGCAAACGTGTTAAACAAGAAGATTGAGCCCAAATGACCCCTTTCAAAGCCTTAAAATATACTCATTTCATTTAAGTTAAGTTTGGCGGAAGTTTAGAAAAAAGGAAGCTTAAAAAATGTTAAGAGTATTTTCAAGATAAATATTGAGTAGTAACCAGAAAAAATGTTTTAAGCTGGGGCCACACGATAGGTGCTCTTCAGGTGCGCTAGGACGCGCTATGTTTCCGGTGCGCTAGAGCTGCGATTACGCAAAAAATTGCAGGACGCAAGCACTCTGATTAGCGGATCGCAGCGTACTGCAACACCAATGTTCCATTTTTAACACACAATTGGATCGCAATTGCATTGTGTGTTAAAACGACTTGGTGTGGCCCACGGCCCTTAGGCATTAAGGTTTCTTGGGTTTTTTGCTAGTCAGCAAAACAATAGCCAATAGAACGATACAGGAATCCCTAGTATTGTTTAATCACCCTGCCCTTTAACTAGAAATCACAGGGAAACTCCATCTACAACCTTGTTTGATACCAGAGCTTCCTGCAGGCTATGAAATAACTGAAGGTTACGTGTTGATTGGAGGGTAACTGATTTGCATGGTTGAACCTTGTTTGACAAGAAATCCCAAGGGGTTTCATCTGATTTCCAAGAAAGGTGAATGTTCCAGCCTGGCAGGATTTATTCTGCTAGACCAGAAATCAATATTTATGTTTGTCCTAATATCAGTGGATCACGGCCACGGTTTATGCTAGAGGGTGTTGACAGATTCAAGCAATATGGTAAGTTATTAATGTAGCTTCCACTAACTGAAATTCAATACGTCTTTATTTATTTGACTGTCTACGGGTTTTATGCTATTTAAAGGACAACTTAGGGCTGCAAAAATGAATGAACATTAATGGATTTGCAGTGCTAAACTTCCAGGTTATCCTGGGAAATAGAATTTCTGTTGTCCAAGGCTGCCAAGAGATGTCATAGATCCATAGTGACTCCACTTTAAATGGAAACCTATGACCATAAGTACAAACACAAAGACTCAGCAATGTTCCCCAAGTTCATCTCATGTATAATGAATGGAACGTCCACCCTTAAAACATAAAAACTGGTTACATGTCCGTTACCTGCCCCAATTGATATATCCAGCACATTATAAGATGTATTACTAACCAAATATTAAAGGGCATTTCCACCCCCAAGACTAAAATTTAACCCCATACTGGCCCCACTGTGTAGTTTAAAAAATCCTTTCCTTACTCCTCTACTCCTTATGGTTCTCCTGCAGTGCCTATTCAAAGTCCAGGAAAGTGAAGAGTATGAGCTTTCTGTGTGTGATAAGGTTTCCTCCTCTTCTCTGTCCTCCAGGAGGTATTCAGGCATGCACTGTGGAGCCGATTCCCTTACTCCCTCCACGTTAACATATAATCCTTTTGCTGTACTGTAGGTTCCCCCCTTCAACCCCTAACCACATTGTCTATTTGTAAAACCAGTTAGAAGAAACTTACCGGACAAGGATCCCTCAGCTAAATCAATAGCTGGCAGTCGTGTCTGAGATTGGCTAACTCTCAACTTTTTTTCATTAAGCAGAGGGAGAGGCAGTTACCTTTGCCAGAATGGAATAGAACTTACCATTAAATATCTGGTTACTAATCTATGTAATAAACTGGTATAAATACTGTAGCCGTTGGGGTTGTGGGCAGATAACTGACAATTCACCAGTTATTTTTGGTGGACATGCCCTTTAATTACATTCCAATATTAAAATGAATGTATAATTGCAAACATGTCTATTTCTTCAACATCTTTACTTGGTTTTTGAAGACCACCCAATCCAAGTGTAGCATGTAGAAATATATAAATAATGGATAGAACATTCTGTCCCTGGGGTCTGTAGGTGAAATTATGGCCGGTGAAAGAAGATTTCACCATCAACATATAAAGGGATACAAGACTCTCTTAGCAATAGTTTTAACAATTTATTTTACCTGCAATCACGCGGGAAATTGTAACAAACTTGTATAGCACAGTGCACTGCAAAAACACACAATGAGTTAATCAGTAACAGGTTTCAGTGCGTCTCACGTATTGGATTCTAGAATAAATAAATCTGTCGTGTTCTCAATGTATCAGTTTTTGCAAATCCTCATTTCCAGGAATTCCATTAACAATTCATTTAGTATTGCAGGGGGGGGGGGGAAATAATTGTTCAAAAATCCCAAGATTGCTGCGTTTGGCCGAAACCCTCTTCCCTAACTCTATGGTTAATATTCCACCGATCATTCCCCAATGAGTCTATTTGGGGATCTGGAGCAAATTAACTCTATTCTGAATCCAGAGACTCTTTTTTTCCAGTTAGTTTCCAAGCAACCTGATCCATCCACAGTATCCCCAGAAAGGATAAATAGTATTTAATAGGAAATCTCATTCACCATTAACACATTGAATATTTATCTCTATCACCGTGCGTTCCTATAACTTTAGATTTTCATCATCATGTAACGTGTGTAAATATCATTCACCTGCAATATCACATTGGAAAATAGTATCTCAAAATGTCAAGAAACTCAGATTTCTCCTTATACAGCAAAAGACTGAACACAGAACACACAGATAATCTCCTGCTATCATCTATCACGGCCATTACCAAGAATGTTCCCCTTTCCTCTTGAAAGACTATTCATTATGCCAATCAGTATTATTTGGGAATGTTGGTCGTAATTCTCCCAACTGTATCACACGTGCATTGGGCTAAAACTGAACAAACTATTGATGAATCAACTGGTTTATATAAACGTGCGTCCTGGTTACATTCTATTACATTATCCAACATGGTCATAATGATTTATTAAATGTCTGTTAATATGTCAGATCTAGGACGTATGTGGAAATGTAACATTCTAAAGATTAGGAAATAATATGTAAATCTCACGTGTACTGCCAGTATTACATGAAACATTGGGTGTGGGGGAAGAAACCAGCTAAATCTCTGGCCCGAGGGGAAACACATATTTTTCAGCAAAAATGTCACACGTTGGGTACATTAAAGTTCATTTAAAAGGCAAGAAACAAAAAAAAACCATGTGCACACTTTAAACCGCTTTGTAAAAACTGTGTTTGTGTATTTCTCGTTAGAGCGTTAGGCCTGGTTCCAAGGGGTGGTATTTTCAAACCAATCGAACAGCCGCTGGGATATTATGGTCGATTGGGTTGAAATATCGGCAAACAAGTTGAGTTGCGAAACTAAATTGGACACATTTTGCCCAATTGCACAGTATTCAAATTACCCGCGGTACCACACTTCATCCTGACCAGCGCACGGTCAATCGGTTTATTAATCAGCTGTATTGGTGGGGAAGATAGGGTCAAACTGACCCTTGTGTACCAGGCCTTTGGGCACTGGCTAATCATCTCTCCACCAATCAAATGACTGATTGGCTTGTGGGCCACTAACCTAGTTCAGAGCAATCTGGCCATACTCCATCTGACTATTGTGTCCAGTAAAGATTCCCCTGAGTACTGCTGACTCCAGACAAACAAGATTAAAGTTACACACGGCCCCATGTCTTTCCCTTTTGAATTTTTTCGAAAATCCGATTGGAAGAACCTATCAAAATCCCCACCTTGCGCCTGCCATCTTATGTAGACAGATTGAAACCTACCAAAGGTCTGGTTCTCGTGGATGAAAAATTTTCCGTCTTGCCCGATCAGGTTTCTTTCAATAGACTGATCAATATTGCCGATCAGTCTAACGAACACGATAAAAATGTCCTCGATTATCTGATCAATTCATTGAATTCTTCAAATTGATGGGAATATCCATGCCATGTATGGGGGCATTAAAATTCAATAATAAGCTCTAGCACATCGGTTGCAATACAATATAAACATGGAATATCCAGAATTAGCTGGAATGGGTATGTCCAACCTCAGAACAAAAACCGATACTTACCTTCCCATCCCCTCAAACCCCTATCGTTACTTACCTGTCCCTGAAACCCATAAAAAGGGCCCTTAGCAGTGGGAATGTTCACAGGTTATCATTGTCCAGGGGATTAGTAGTAAATCTGCACCCAGAAATACACTGGGGATTGTATATTCACCAAACGATTTAATACAAACACTTTACATCTCTACCCACAGCCTCGTTCTCATTCATTTCCCACCACCACCTCAATACATGACTAGACATGCAGCAATTTCCCAGACGAGAGGCACTAGTCTGGTTTTCTCGTACATGAGCCCGAGTGACATTCCAGTCCAACATCTGCTAAATGGTGCTTGGAATGCAATATTAAACCAGCGCATTCTTCAGAATTAAAATACTAAACAAAAAAAAACCTGAATGGCTGTTTGACTGGTAGATAAGACATTTACTAGCAAAAAATTGTTAAAGATGCAAATTTTCTGCACGAGAGAGGAGCCTTCTGGGTACTTTACAGGTCTTAAAGGCATTGGATACTAAAGTATAACACAATCTTATTTCAGAACCAGAGCGCCACCTGTAGACCAGTTTTAGTCATTTTAATCTTTCATCAGTACAGAGTAGGCACTGCTGACTTGAACAGTAAACCCTGTTCAAGATTTTAAGGTCAGTTTTTGATAAAGGGACACAGAATTAAGGGGCCCATACATACAAAAGCCCTGATCATTATGTTATCGGGATATTCTGGTATCGTATGATTGTCAGATCATGTATGGTGGATTTTATAACTAAACTTCTCCCATCAGACCAGTTGAAAATGATAGCGGACCAATACAAATCTTATGATACCGGGACCCTTTAGATCATTGGTGCAGAACTGTCCTTGGGGTGTGATCTGGGTGGGACAGGGTGGAGCCAAAGAAGAGATCTTGGGTGCTTGTTACTGTGGCCCCCAGCCTGACCCGAGTTGGGTCATGGATGATTGATCTTTTGGACAAGTGGACATTTTTTCTGTCAGAAAATCACTTGTTACATGATAGGATGGATGGCAGAAACCTGCTAACTAGGAATTATTACATTCAGGATCGTGTACGCTTAATGCTAGTTAAAGATTAAAAATAGAGACCAAAATCCTAGATAGAGAAAGAGATAGATCGATACATAGATAGATGATAGATAGATCGATAGATAGATGATAGATAGATAGATAGATAGATGATAGATAGACAGACAGACAGACAGACAGACAGGTAGATAGATAGATATATAGATGATAGATAGATAGATAGATAGATAGATAGATAGATAGATGATAGATAGATAGATAGATAGATCGATACATAGATAGATGATAGATAGATCGATAGATAGATGATAGATAGATAGATGATAGATAGATAGATGATAGATAGATAGATAGATGATAGATAGATAGATAGATAGATAGATAGATGATAGATAGATAGAAAATACAGTAGATAGATAGATAATAGATAGATAGAAAATAGATAGATAATAGATTTATAATAGATAGATGGATAGATAGATAGAAAGATAGATGATAGATAGATAGATAGATAGATAGATGATAGATAGAAAATAGATAGATAATAGATTGATAATAGATATACAGATAGAAAGACAAACAGATAGAAAGATAGATATTAGATAGACAGATAGTTGACAGATAGAGACACAGAGAGAGAGAGATACATACATACATACATACATGCATACATACATACATACATACGTACGTACATACATACATAGGAATATAGACATAGAATTCTTAATTCCTCAGGCTGCAGTGACCTAGATAACACTGTGGCTATTAGATGGTTGGTATTGATCCTGGTTGTTAATTTAGTTTTAGACAGTGGACTGTTCCTCTGACAATGTACAGAGAGAGGTAACTATTATATTTATAAAGAGAAATCGTGAGATTAGAGATCGTCTAATGAACATTACAACCATTTCAAAGAATGTGTGTGTCTTAACCTATCATAAAACAATACGAATTGTCACTTTCATGTATATACAGTGACACACCTTGTGGGCCATCTAATGACTTTTTCTAAGCCTGTATTAATGGGATATATTAGATTATTAGAAAGAATGATTCTCTGCAAGGTGATTATGTAAATATGTTAGTAATATACAGCAATGAGAATTGCCACATTTGCCTAAAAGCAGCTTTCGACCAACGAGAAATTTGGTTCAAGGAATATCGCAGGAACTTCATAGGTAAGTAAACACTTTAAGGCCTGGTACACACAGATCAATTCTAACTGATACTCCTGCCAGATCAGTCTGCCAGTCAATAAATGGTTCGGTAGTCTGCTGGTCTTAAAGAAAAACGGTATATTTCGGTGCAACCGATCACAAGGCCTATTAAAGACACAAAGGAATCTACACATGCTAGATTTTCAGTAAACTAGATGGTTAGAAGCAATTTTTAGAAAATCAGTCCAGCGATTGGTCACTAGGAACAGGCTGCTTAAAGGGCATCTATACTGAAAAATAGGTTATTTTAAATTGACCATAACTGGAAACTATAATTCTTCCCAACCACCACTGTATCATTTCTTTGTTGATCTTCCCCCTATTTCTTTAGATATCCAATCTAAAACTTCTTATATTTCAGCTGTCAATCAGGTTCCTTGCTCTCAAAAACTATTCTGTGAGTAGTTTAACTGTAGCTGGAATGGTGACAGAGTTTTGACAGTTGGAATGCTGTATGCTGTGTGCAGGCTTGACAGTTGGTTTGTGGGAAAAAGTCAGGTCAGATGGAAGTGGGAGTGGTTAAAAGAGGGAGGGTGGATACTGCTCCTAAACAAAATGTGTGCTGGATTGAAGGCATGCAGCAACACACACAAATCAGAGTAAGTGCTACTCACATGTATTCAATTATAGATTAAGATGAGGCATGGTCGTTTTTTCAGTATAGTGTCCCTTTAACACTAGGCGAGACTTCTTTATTTTCTATAGCGAGGGGAGCATCTGTGAGACCCAGCATGGCTCCCCCTGGTGTAGCGATCTGGTAGGACAGATCACTGAACAATGATAGCAGCCACCATGCACATTAGACTGTCGGCCAAAGTGGATGGTGAATGGACGTCCATTGCCCAAGAATTATCTAACGTGTGTACAAGGCCTGAGATAAATATGTAAAAGTAAGGTGGTTATGTATGTAGGTATGTTGGTATGTGCAGTAACTATGTAGTAACTATACATCTTGCTAATTCCAACCCAAGATGGAGAGTTGGAGACTTGAAGATTGGTGGAAAATGTTCCACCTTGCCCGAACTTTGTTCCAATCGCTCAAAATATAGTTCCCACGTATGGGGGCTTTACTCTTCTACTAGGGGCAATATACTGTATATCGCATAGCATGGAATCCTGCAGGGTTGGTGGCTATTGTGGTGGATGTTACGGTGACTGTTACTCATATCAATTTGCCTATTTCTACTAGGGAAATTCACAGGCTTATTACTACGAGTGATAAATATAGGTTTGTCCATGCAACAATCGATTATAGGGTTAAGTTGCATAAGCATATTTTTTGACGGCGAAAAAATTGGTATGATTGACTCCTATGGGGAAAAACAGATGGGCTACAAATTACAGCACACACCACTCCCCTAGGAAGCCATTTCTATTTTTAGCCTACTAGTTTCCTGTAAGTAATTTAGATACCGAGTCCTTTGGAGAGAGAGAGAGGAATAGTTGCAGCATACAAGAACATAACAATGGAACAATAAACCAAAATAGAGAGATATTATAAACTGTAACCTGGATACACCTTTGTATATGGAATATGTGCACCTGGGGGCATTCAATGGCACAAACAGCTTAAAGTAGGAACAATGTAGAGCTGGACTATTACTGATCCATCACAGACAGATAGGCACCAAGTATTGGGTTAAACAGTTAGATAAAATCTGATTGGTTGCTGCAGATTATGGCTGGGTACACACAGCCAGACACGTTTGACCATTCGATCGTTCGTCCGAATCGGATAAATGGGTCATCAGACGCATCCAAAAACCATGGGCAATCTATGGGCCCAAAAACTCTCAGCCACAGATACTTTATCCGTGACCGACAGTCTTTCGTCCTGGCTAAGCGGTCAGAAGTACTGAACATTCAGTCGGGACGAAGAATTGCAAGGTGTCTATCAAGCATAAGATCACAAGCAAAGTTTTGCACCTAACTTAAAGGGCATTGCCACCCTTAAAACATAAAGCTGGTCACTTGTCAGTTACCTACCCCCAATTCAGTACATTATTAGACGCACTAGTAACCAGATATTTAAGGATAATTATTGTCTCCATTCTGGTAGAGTAAACTGGCTCCTCCCACCATGCTCCAGCTCATAAAAAGCTCATTGAGTAGAGAGAGTAGGCAGATACCCTTTCCATAACGGAAAAAAAACGTATTTAACATCTGATTACAAATCCATGCAATATACTGGTGAAAACAGCAGTTGGGGTTGCCGGCAGATAACTGACAAGTCAAAAATTTATTTGTTTTAAAGGGCACCTATACCGAAAAATAGGTTATTTTAAATTGACCACAACAGGAAACTATAATACTTTCCAACCACCACTGTATCACTGTATCATTGTTGATCTGCCCCCTATTTCTTTAGATATCCAATCTAAAACTTCTTATATTTCAGCTGTCAATCAAGTTCCTTGCTCTCAAAAAATATTCTTCTGTGAGTAGTTTTACTGTAGCTGGAATGGTGACAGAGATTTGACAGTTGGAATGCTGTATGCTGTGTGCAGGCTTGACAGTTGGTTTGTGGGGAAAAAAGTCAGGTCGGATGGAAGTGGGAGTGTTTAAAAGAGGGAGGGGGGATACTGCTCCTAAACAATATGTGTGCTGGACTGAAGGCATGCAGCAACATACTACTTACAACTATACAATTATAGATTAACATGAGGCATTTTTTCAGTATAGTGTCCCTTTAAGGGACATGCCCTTTAAAAGTATTTGAGGGTGGGGAAAAGTATTCAACAATCTAATATGACTATTTCTCTTCTATCATAAGACTATTTTTGTCTTTTTGTTGACGTGTTATTGATTGCGCGTCATAGGCTAGCGTCTAATTGCTAAATCTGACAATATGGTATGGAAATATTACCATATTATCTTAGCCCAAACCCAGGGCCTTTTCACTATGTAGCTGTCCCTTGTTGTATTGGTTATTAAAGTTCACACTTCCCTGTCAATGTACTGGCTTACAGGAAAGCTGCACCTTGTGATATCAGCTGTAAACTCCACAGTGCAGGGAAATATCTTCTCCATTCTGAGCCAGACATGACATGTATAGCTGTCCACACACCCACACAACACTGAGATAGAAAATAGCTCTAAAGAAAGATTATTGTGACAAACACAACAAGGTGAAGCTACATTAGGAAGTCGATGAATCTCTAGCTGCCTTATCTCCTTGACCTTAGGATATACCAATGGAGTGTGTCCGAAGGGAATTAAGGAGACACTGTTTAAAGTTTAGACGATACATCAGAGACTGTGCAATGGAGCAAAATTTACAGATTTCTCCCTCTGCTGAATGAGCTTTTTATAAGCTTGAGCATGCGCAGTGGAGACATTAAGTGAAAGAGCTGTCAATCATTGATTGTGATGTCAGCAATCACAGCCTTGATTGACTGCAAGGAGGGAGGGGCCAGCTAACTCTGCCAGAATGGGGACAATAATTATCCTTAAATATCTGGTTAGTGATACATCTAATAATGTGCTAAACATATCAGTTGGGGGTGGGAGCAGGAAACTGACATGAACAGTTTTTGTGTTTTAAAGGGCAAGTCCAGCCCTAAAATGAAAACCTACATACAGGTAAATCACCCCCTAAATCCCTAAACGGTAATAGTTTGAAATGTGAAATATATAAGTCTAACCTGAAATCCTGCACAATGTCCTGTTTCCCGTTTCTGCTTCCAGGTTCTTCCAGTTAGTAACTGTTCGTTATGGATTTAACAGTTGACATCACAGCCAATGACTGAATGTTAATTCCCTGTCTACCTCTTCTGAGCATGCCCAGGCTCAGTACAGGCTCAGTACAGGTTTCTAAATTGCTCAATTTCCATGAGGCATCCAGAAGCATAGCAGTCATACAGTAATGAATTCATAGGACAAACTATGATACATCAACATATATTAAGGAGGCCATTCTTTCTAAGTGATGTTCTTATGGGGGTGGAGTTGTCCTTTAAGGGTGGACGTACCCTCTATGGGTTGAAAGATTTGACTTATTTCACACCGGTTTATATTCAGTTAGGAATTCCTAAGTAACACAAGTAATACATCATTATAACCTGTGATTTCTGATATTTAAATCTCCTGGTAATTGACTCAGCATATTTCTCTCACATATGTGTGCCTTTATTAATCCGGACATCACCTTCATAAATTCAATTGCTCCACTTTCCTTCTGTTGGATTTGATTTATTAATTGAAACGAGCAGGAGGGAAGGTTCTGTGTAAGAAGCTAAAATAAAAGTATAAATACATACTCATTTATTAGAATTTCCAATAGACAGGACATTCAAGAATTTCCTGTTTCCATTGCAGTGAATGACGCCATCTGGTGGAGGGTTTGAAACATTACACTCACTGTGCCTAATAACACAGATCTGGGAAAGTTCCTGAGCAATATGCAATAGTCGGTAAAGGAATAATTATTATGAATATTTACTCAAATAAATTTAGTAGCTCTTTTTAGGGGAACTAAAAGTAAATAACCTTTTTTCCTGCTATTTAGTGACATTACGAGTTCCCATATTGCATATAAAGGTTTAAAAAAACAGTTAAAGGGAAAAGTACTTGGAGGAGGGAGTTAGGATTGGTAATTTGTAACTATTTCTGTGAGTAGTGCCAGCACAAATAAAACTGCTTCTGCCAGTCCTCCTAAGTGCTTCAACACTATCTTTAATACTAAGATTGTAAGCTTTTTGGGGCAGGGATCTCATTGCTAATGTGTCGAGGCTTTGTTCCTATTTTAAGACAGAATCTCCTAATTGTTCCAACCACAATAACAAGACAAACACAGGGAGATTCAATAAAAGTTCTTATCGTTTAAAATGATGCTAATTTTGCCCCAGCCAATGAGATGTTAGCTTTCAAATGTTAAATAAGATCTGATTGGTTAGAGCAAAATTAGCACCATTTTTATTGAATCTCCCTCACAGTGTATTAAATCCCTCGGCCTAGACACTTGAGCCCTCAATGCCTTAATGTGCTTCTCCTGGCTTTATAATAAACAATGCTCCGGTAAGTATCGTTTGTACGTATGAAAGTGACTATGGTATAAGTATTGGTTATTGTCACAATAATACAGATAGTATTACCAAACACGGAACCAAACAACACAATAGCTTTGACTACACACAAACAACCTTAATACGGTTACAATGCGACCCGGCCACAAGACTTTGTGGTATTTTAAGGCACATATCAGTTCCAATTCCATCTTGAATTTCAGCCGTTAGGACAAACAAACATTATTTGCTATAAGGTGTGAAGTGATCTATTGCTAACCTTGCAGAGAAAGGTCAGATAACCCTTTCAGGGCTAGGGCCACACTGGCGTGTTTAAACACACGATCCAATTAGAGCGCATGCGGCCTGCATTTTACGCGCAATCACAGCGCACGCCAATGTACAGTGTGTCGTGTTTCTGTCCCTCTACTATGCAGTGTAGTGTGGCCTTTGCCTTAAAGCAACAAATTGTAAAGAGAAAAATGAATAAAGAAAACTAGAAATATAGTTATAATTGTTTAACTAAAATACATGTCAGATGATTATATGAGTAAATCAATTTATATCAACTTATCTTGCAATATAAAGTCCGCCCCTTTTTATTACTCCTCCCACCTTATTTTCATAATTTAGTAACCCTTCCGCCCGCCATTGGTTTTCTAACCTGCTACAGGATACAAATATATATTGTAATACATAATATCTATAATCCTCATATAAGAATTACCTAATATATTTCAGAACAGAAATAGATTAGGGATTAGTAGGCTGCCATTTTCAGCACCAAAAAGCATACTGTCAGCATAATGCCATGGGAATTATTATATATTATTTCAATGTATCCTTTATTAAGTTAAATAATGCATTTTTGCATGTTGCTGACCATTTGCTGACTATGCACCATTTATCCACACAGGGCCGGAATTCCTGCAAGGCTAACTAGGCCGTGGTCTAGGGCAGCATGACTTCTAGGGTGTGGCATGTTATCATTGTCTTTTCCTTCTTCCTGCAGTCACTAGTTGCCAGTTAAACAGTTAAAACACCAGGAATGGATTACTTAATTTTATTTCCTCTTATTTGTTTTTCTATGTGTACCGTATTTTATGTCCCAGTGTCTTTCCTTGTTTGGTATCTTAAGCTGGGTACACACGATACAAAAATTCGGCCCGACCAACCGACATTTCAGTGTTTCGGTCGAAGTATTGTATGTCTCCTTGTGGCGGCTGTGACCGAATCGGACGTTGGGAGAGTCTCTGGGCCTTGCACAGATATACAGCTAGATAAAATCTAATTGCTGCTAATGGTACAGCCAGACTTTTGAACCTCGTACATATTGTATCTATTTACAAGCACTGTCGGATTTTGTAACAATATACAAGCCTAAAGGTGCCTGTACAATTATAAGACCTACCTCTCACGTTCCGGAAAACCACCTACCCTAAATTACTTTGAAAAGCAATATCCGACTGGGAATGTCTCATGGTAAGAAACCACTTCCTGGCCCGAAATTATAGATTTAAATTGATGTATCATGGGGCAGGTGTACAGCCAGCAATCGCTATGGCACCTTCAAATCCTACTTTCCTACATTTTCCTTTGCAAAAATGATATTGTCCATTCAGCTTCAGTACTTTAAAATATGCATTAAAGGGCAACTGTGGTCTCCAAACAAGTTAAGAGTTAAATGAGCCCTAAATAACATCTCTAGCTGTAGCCTGAGAGAAATGATACTGCTGTGAATGTTCACATGTCCTGCTTCCAGGAGGTTGGGTAACATCACCTGACCCTCTACTCCTCCCCTGTCCCTGGGGTCAGTGCATGCTCACTTAGGTCTTGGAAAAACCAGGAAGTACTTTTTAAAAAAACTTTTCCAGCAAGATAACGTCTTACAGGTTTACTCTAGAGATGTGATCCAGGATTCATTTTAAAGGTACGACGGAGGAGCCTTTATTTAACCCTAACTTGTTCGGAGACCACAGTTGCCCTTTAAGGGGCTGTAAGATGTTTCAGGTAACCGTAGCCCAATAAAAGTCTGAGGCAAATACACATTACCTTGCCACAAGAAATCATTGATAATGCCAACTGGTACCACAGATGGAATTCTCCAAACGCGAACTTCATAGCTCGTTCCAAACACTACAATACATAATATGAAGAGAATATAGATCACCTGTACGTTACCGCATCTGCCATGGTGTCAGGTTACTTGATTATTAAAGGGGATTAACTGACTAAAAACACATTTCTTTCCATTTGAAAAATGATTTATCACTTGCCATGCTTAGTTGTAGAAACCAGAGCCCTTCCATTAATCTGGGGGGTCTAGGTGGGGGCTGCCAGACTACTTAGAGCCACAATTAACTCTTGTAGCTACAGAAATGCTGAATTACGTGTGGTGTTGTACATTATTCATATCTATGGTTTTCCCACTAACCTATCTTTCCCATAGCCATACAGGCTGCACACACATGTTCTGATATTCCGTCCCCAACTGACCAATGTTGGTTGAAATTTCCACAGGACTATTGCTCAATCGGACATGGCAGTGAATTTCTACTGATCTTGCACCATCAGTCACCCCGAAATGTCCAGCCAATCAATATCGGCAACTGGTCTGTTGGATCGAAATATCAGCCTGTGTGTACCGAGCCTTAGGGGGCATTTCAAACATCAGGTGACATTATTACGGTGGCGCTGTTCAGTATATTTCGTTACCAAAGGATAGAACCGCGTTTGAGTGCGTAGGGTGCAGAAATCCCAAGACAGCCGCATATGAAAAGGAATCCCAGATAATCGGGAGCTGCCATCCTGCACCTGTTCTTTCCATTCATAATAATAGGACCATTACCTGATCTGACTATAGTGTACTGGCCTTATGTGGGGGAAGGGGGGAGAATGAGGCTGTTGCCATAGAAACAGCCCGGCTCGGGTGTGGGGGTTGGGGCTTAAGAGAGACAAATACATTGTTGTTATTTTGTTCATTTATTACCAAGCCATAATATCCAATGTAACATTCACATATTTATCGTTATAATAATGATATAAACTCCCAGAACCCCCCGTTATATCTGAAGATTCCATTTTGATCACAGAGACACAAAACTTTATTTACACCATTCCTGTACTGAGCGGCCTCTTTATCTCCTGCTATGGGTAGAGCTGGTTTATTTATGGTTTATACTGCAGTGCAGAGACCAAATCCAATCTAATGGCCCTGTCGGGTTGACTGCAAACCCACAACATGCAGGTACCTGCTGAGATGCTGTCAGAATGGAAACCACCCAGTAGGGGGCGACACGTGACTCATAGTTAGGATTTCATGTTGTCCCTGACAAGGTGCAGGGGGAATGCAGGGAATTATAGTTTAGTAATATTCTGAAAGATGAAAATGATGTATAACCCAAAGTTAATTTGTGCACCGTATCTATTACCAAAACACTTCACGGCATCTAAACCTTAAGCTGAGTATCTCTCTCCAAGTAATTTCTAACCAATAATATACCTGTATTTTCACTCATTCCCCTTAACACAGGAAAATACAATCAGGGTTATTCAATAAAAGTTCTTATCGTTAAAAATGGTGCTAATTTTGCCCCAACCAATCAGATGTTAGATTTCAAATGTTAAATAATATCTGATTGGTTGGGGCAAAATTAGCACCATTTTTAACAATAAGAACTTTTATTGAATCTCCCTGAAAGTATCACACTGGACATCTCCTCCCTCTCTCCCTGAGAGAAGCACAATGAGCATGTGTGACTTCATGACTTATGGAAATAAGAGGAGCTAGAACTGATCCTGCCCCAAGAAAGAATATACCTCGGATAACATGGCGTACTGCTCTCTTCTGCCCATGGTGATAGTTAGAAGGTCGTACACTTCAGACGCATTTCTAAGGCTCACATCCCGGTCTTCCTGTTGGTCAGGGGATCGGCTGATAACTGCATCTCTATTGGCCTGGGACACAAATTACAGATCAGAGCAGCTAAATGAAAATGGTGCAAAAAAAGAAAAAAAACAACACACAAAAACAAACCAAAACGTGTTCCACATTCCCCCCGCAAATTAATAGGAAACACAAGGATATAGGCCATTATAGTTGTAGGCCTGCGTGCAAATGTGATCACTATTAGAACGGAATCTTATTTACATAAATTTACATAAATTCCAATGATGAATATGCAATGGTGGAATATTAAGATTTATTCACATTTCCTTTTGCTGGTTTTGCAACGGGAAGAAACTGGCTACTTAGTGTCATGTATATATCCAGTATGTGGGCGTGTACGTGTTATACAATGGATAATGTTCTCTATGCAGTGTAATATAAGGATATTATGTCACCCTGACTGCAGGAGTTTTTATTGGGTCAGGGAATTCCAAGGTGACGTAATATTAATTAGATTACAACAACATTACTTCTTATAATATATACAGAGCGTTAACTGGATCTATGTTTTGGTTGGACTGGGTTAACATGGTAGAAGTAAAAGGGAATTCAGTTTTTTACAATTTATCTGTCTTTTCCCACCAGTATAGAAAGTCCCTACAAGCCTTTGAAGTGTAAAAAAGTCTCAATGTAACGGCTAGTATAATATCTGGTAAAACTCCACCATTATAATAATCATATGACAGGGACAGACAGTTCAGTAGATTATTTTTTTATTGATGGTTCTATAACAAAATAAACCCCATGACCCGAGAAAGGAGAGGATTCAATGAAAAGTCTAAGGAGGGCAAGGTAAGAAATGGCATTTTGAGTGTGCAGGTAGGATGTACTAGTTTATCAGCCCGATCTACATAAGTTATGGCACAAAATATAACAAAAGGATTTTTACACAGTGCAGTCATTATTACATTAGGCAGCGTGGGGGTTTTCACTTATTTTGGCATTTTATATTGCCCCAAATTTATTTGCAGGCAATTCAGATTATTGTGTGACTATTAATGTGTTTAAAACTTTGGTTCTGTTCAGGCCTCTTGTCTGTGCAATAAGGAAGACTTTGGCACCTCTAAACCTTGCAATAAGAGGTCCAATCGTTTGCCTGTGCTAATAATTTGCAGCACCAATCGGATTTTGGCTTTTTACTTGGTTTCTGCAGTTAGATAAAATCCGATTGGTTCCTGCAGATTAATAGCTTGGCCAAACTTACATCTTACATCAGCCCCAATTTATGCATCTTCCTTCATGATAACATAATAGAGAGCTGTTCGCTAACATACCACCTTAGTGCATTTAGGAATAACTCGATTACATATTCAATAAAAACAACAGATAACATTCTGCTACTCTATCAATCAACCCACCATTAAATGCCATGGATGGAAAGATCAATAAAACATGAATAGTAATCCACATAACATGCAAATTGCTTTAAGGAGAAATCCTCATTTCACTGCGAACACATTAATTTGCATTCTATGTATTACAATATGCCCACCGCCTGTCCGTTAGAGTGCAAACTCCACCTAACAGAAAGAGGCGAGGGGGGAGATACAGTCCCAGAGAGCAGCTATAAGACAGGATAACAAGGTTTTCAGCAGTCCCCCGGCTTACCATTGATTCACTGATCAAAAGAAGCAGTAGAGCCTCTTCAATGTTGTCCTGAGGGCAATACAGGCTGAAAACAAACACATTAGAAAAAGGAGGTTATTTACTGGGGCTAAACACACACAACTGTTACACTGAAGGAACGTGAAACAAGCCATACATCATTCATTTGCTACCCGATCCCCCCTATTCACATCCACTATTCAGCAGTCCTTTAAGACCCAATTGGGTTATTTACGTAGATTCCAATTACACTCCCAGGACCCCAACTCTCTAGATATTATTTACATTAGCTCATTCATCCAGGTCATGTCTGTAATATTCATTCATCCAGGTCATGTCTGTAATATTCATTCATCCAGGTCATGTCTGTAATATTCATTCATCCAGGTCAAGTCTGTAATATTCATTCATCCAGGTCATGTCTCTGTAATATTCATTCATCCAGGTCATGTCTGTAATATTCATTCATCCAGGTCATGTCTGTAATATTCATTCATCCAGGTCATGTCTCTGTAATATCCATTCATCCAGGTCATGTCTTTGTAATATTCATTCATCCAGGTCATGTCTGTAATATTCATTCATCCAGGTCATGTCTGTAATATTCATTCATCCATGTCATGTCTGTAATATTCATTCATCCAGGTCATGTCTGTAATATTCATTCATCCAGGTCATGTCTGTAATATTCATTCATCCAGGTCATGTCTCTGTAATATTCATTCATCCAGGTCACGTCTCTGTAATATTCATCCATCCAGGTCACGGTATATCTGTAATATTCATTCATCCAGGTCACGTCTCTATAATATTCATTCATCCAGGTCATGGTATATCTGTAATATTCATCCATCCAGGTCATGGTATATCTGTAATATTCATCCATCCAGGTCATGGTATATCTGTAATATTCATCCATCCAGGTCATGGTATATCTGTAATATTAATATTCACTTCATCCAGGTCATGTCTCTGTAATATTCAATCATTCAGGTATGTCTCTGTAATATTCATTCATCCCAGGTTATGGTTATCTGTAATATTCATTCATCCAGGTATGGTTATGTCTGTATAGTCTTATCATCCAGTCTGTCAATATTCAGATCATCTCCAGGTCATGTCTCTGTATATTATTCATTCATCCAGGTCCGTCTCTGTAATATTTTATCCATACTCACGGTCATGTAATTGTATATTTATTCATCCAGGTCATGGTATATCTATAATAGTCATTCATCCAGGTCATGATATATCCGTAATATTCATTCATCCAGGTCATGGTAATATCTGTAATATTCCACCCATCCAGGTCATGGTAATCTGTAATATTCATCATCAGGTCACGGTATATCTGTAATATTCATTCATCCAGGTCATGGTATATCTGTTAATATTTCCATTTATCCAGGTCAGGTTATCTGAATATTCATTCATCCAGGTCATGGTATATCTGTAATATTCACCATCCAGGTCATGGTATATGTAATATTCATCATCAGGTCATGGTATATCTGTAATATTCTTATCCAGGTCATGGTATATCTGTAATATTCATTCATCCAGGTCATGGTAATCGTAATATTCATTCATCCAGTCATGGTATATCGTATATTCATTCATCCAGGTCATGGTAATCTGTAATATTCATTCATCCAGGTCATGGTATATCTGTAATATTCATTCATCCCAGGTCATGGTATATCTGTAATATTCATACCATCCAGGTCATGGTATATCTGTATATCATTATCAGGTATGTATCTGTATATTCATCATCCAGGTCATGGTATATCTGTAATATTCATCCATCCAGGTCATGGTATATCTGTAATATTCATTCATACAGGTCATGGTATACTGTAATATTTTTTCCAGGTCATGGTATATCTGTAATATTCATTCTCCAGGTCATGGTATATCTGTAATATTTCATTCATCCAGGTCATGGTTATATCTGTAATATTCATTCATCCAGGTCATGGTATCGGTAATATTCATCATCCAGGTCATGGTTATCTGTAATATTCATTCATCCAGGTCATGGTATATCGGTAATATTCATCCATCCAGGTCTATGGTATATCTGTAATATTCATCCATCCAGGTCTAATGGTATACCTGTAATATTCATCATCCAGGTCATGGTTATATCTGTAATAATATCATCCAGGTCATGTTATATCTGTAATATCATCATCAGGTCATGGTATATCTGTAATATTCATTCAATAAGGTCATGGTATATCTGTAATATTCATTTATCCAGGTCATGGTATATCTGTGTTAGATCAACAGGACTTGAGGTTTAGTCCTTGAAGAAGTCTTCAAGACCTAAACGTCAAGTCCAGTTGACTAACCTCAAATAGTCTGACGCAAGCAGATAGTTTGACACAAGCCTTACTTTTCCCCGGCGTGCCTCTGTGGACTGAGACTAATGATATGGTTCGGTAATGAGTGATGGTGTTTGTTGGAAAACTCCGGCTGAGGACTTTCCATAGGGCTCCAATAGCAATTCTCGCTTAAGGAATGAAGAAGAACTTCGGCCAACCGCTTAGATGCTTCCTGGAAATCCATGAAAAAGAAAAGATTAGCATCTTCCGAGCTCTGGAAAATCCACCATGTTGACAGCCTTAAAAAAAAAAAGCCTGATAAAATGTCATTGCAATCACTATTAGCCACGAAACTGCCAGGGCCCTCCCACAACAATGGTGGCCGGGCCCCTGACAGACACCCCTGTCCTCCCCTGCATGCCACATGGCTAAAAACAGGAAGTGTTCAAGCAGGAAGTAATATTACTTAACTTCTCCAGCAATAACTTTTCACAAATTTTATCTAGAGATGTGATTTAAGTTTTATTTTGAAGTTACGATGGAAGGCTTTTTATATCATTCTTACTAGTTTGAAAGAATTGGAGACCACAGTTACCCTTTAAGGAGAGGTATTCTTATTTAAGGACTAGTATTCTAATTTAAGGAGTGGTATTCTTATTTAAGGACTGGTTTTCTAATTTAAGGAGAGGTATTCTTATTTAAGGACTGGTATTCTTACTTAAGGAGAGGTATTCTTATTAAAGGAGGGGTATTCTTATTTAGGGAGAGGTATAGGTTAAGGAGAGGTATTCTTATTAAAGGAGGGGTTATTCTTATTTAAGGAGAGGTATTCTTATTAAAGGAGGGGTATTCTTATTTAGGGAGAGGTATAGTATAAGGAGAGGTATCTATTAAAGGAGGGGTATTCTTATTTAGAGAGAGGTATAGTTTAAGGAGAGGTATTCTTAGTAAGGAGAGGTATTCTTATGTAAGGAGGGGTATTTTATTCAGGGAGAGGAATAGTATAAGGAGAGGTTATTCTATGTAAGGAGAGGTATTCTTATGTAAGGAGGGGTATTCTCATTAAAGGAGGGGTTTTCTTATTTAGGGGGAGGAATAGTTTAAGGAGAGGTATTTTATTAAAGGAGGGGTATACTTATTTAGGGAGAGGTATAGTATAAGGAGAGGTAATCCTATTAAAAGAGGGGTATTCTTATTTAGGGAGAGGTATAGTTTAAGGAGAGGTATTCTTATTTAAGAGAGGTATTCTTATTGTAAGGAGGGGTATTCTTATGTAAGGAGGGGTATTCTTATTTGGGAGATATAGTTTAAGGAGAGGTATTCTTATGTAAGGAGGGGTATTCTTATTTAGGAGAGGTTAGTTAGAGAGGTATATTTGTAAGGAAGGAGTATTATTTAATGTAAGGAGGGGTATTTTATGTAATGAGGGGTATTTATGTGATGAGAGGTTTCTTATTCAGGAGAGGAATAGTATAAGGAGAGGTTTCTATGTAAGGAGAGGTATTTTAGTAGGAGGGGGTATTCTTATGTAAGGAGGGGTTATTCTTATTAAAGGAGGGGTATTCTATTTAGGGAGAGGAATAGTTTAAGGAGGGGTATTCTATGTAAGGAGGGGTATTCTTATTTAGGAGAGGAATAGTTTAAGGAGAGGTATTCTTAGTTAAGGAGGGGTATTCTTATTTAGGGAGAAGTATAGTATAAGGAGGGGTATTCTTATGTAAGGAGAGGTTATTCTAGTAAGGAGAGAGGTATTCTATGTAAGGAAGGGTATTCTTATTTAGGGAGAGGTATAGTATAAGGAGAGGTATTCTTATGTAGAGAGGTATCTATGTAAGGAGGGGTATTCTTATTTAGGGAGAGGTATAGTTTAAGGAGGAGGTATCTTTGTAAGGAGGGGTATTCTTATTTAGGGAGAGGTTAAGTATAAGGAGGGGTATTCTATGTAAGGAGGGGTTATTCTTATTTAGGGAGAGGTATAGGTAAGGAGAGGTATCTTATGTAAGGGGGGTATTCTTATTTAGGGAGAGGTATAGTAGGAGAGGTATTCTTATGTAAGGAGGGGTATTCTTATTTAGGGAGAGGTTATAGTTTAAGGAGAGGTATTCTTATGTAAGGAGGGGTATTCTTATTTAGGGAGAGGATATAGTATAAGGAGAGGTATTCTTATGTAAGGAGGGGTATTCTTATTTAGGGAGAGGTATGTTTAAGGGAGGTATTCTTATGTAAGGAGGGGTATTCTTATTTAGGGAGAGGTATAGTTTAAGGAGAGGTATTCTTATGTAAGGAGGGGTTTCTTATTTGGAGAGGTATAGTTTAAGGAGAGGTATTCTTATGTAAGGAGGGGTATTCTTATGTAAGGAGGGGTATTCTTATTTAGGGAGAGGAATGTATAAGCAGAGGTATTCTTATGTAAGGAGAGGTATTCTTATGTAAGGAGGGGTATTCTTATTTAGGGAGAGGTATAGTATAAGGAGAGGTATTCTATGTAAGGAGGTCTTATGTAAGAGGGGTATTCTTATTTAGGGAGAGGTATAGTTTAAGGAGAGGTATTCTTATGTAAGGAGGGGTATTCTTATTTAGGGAGAGGTATAGTTTAAGGAGGGGATTCTTATGTAAGGAGGGGTATTCTTATTTAGGGAGAGGTATAGTATAAGGAGAGGTATTCTTATGTATAGGATTACGGGTTATTAGAGGATAGGTATGTGATTATGAATTAATAGGAGGTATTCTTATGTTAAGGAGGGGTATTCTTATTTAGGGAGAGGTATTTTTCTTTAAGGACCGATATCCTTATTTAAGGATCAGATTTAGGTATCATTATTAAGGAATTATATATTTACCATCTGGTAGTGCTATTTAACACTCCTTATTTAAGAATACCCCAGCTTTATCAATACGACCCTAGGTCTGTGTTCATCACACCAGGGTGCCTTCCGTCATCTGATCTTCATTCATTACAGGTGTATGTTTGGTCTAATATCTGTGAACATAGTGATGCACACACAGAACCTACACCGGAATATCATTAAAGGAACTGTCCCGCGTATCTGTGTAACTGAACCTTAGATTCCCCAGGCATTAAAGCGGCAATGATTATGAGACACCAGTTATATAACGAACCCATCTCCCTTTCACACAGATAATGGACGGATATAAGTAGGATTCCTCCAAGCGCTTTGTTCCGGCAGTAGACTGGTAACATGGAGATATATAGAACACTGCCTGCAGTTCCTCTCTATTACACAATATCATTTCATCGTCTGGAATTATTACGGCAGTTCACCCCCCGGGTCCTGAATCTCCTGCGTTCCTCTAACAGTCCGACAATAAAACACGATTCGTGCAGGAACTCGGCCGTGTTAAATGGAAAAGCTTTTATGTGATGCCAACTCCTTGTTCCAGTACATCATGTCTTGTCAGCAATCAAACCTCATGTGCCTGTATATAGCTATGAACTCTGGGTAATATCCTGTCACCCATTCACATTTATTCCACATGTGCCTGTATATAGCTATGAACTCTGGGTAATATCCTGTCGCCCATTCACATTTATTCCACATGTGCCTGTATATAGCTATGAACTCTGGGTAATATCCTGTCACCCATTCACATTTATTCCACATGTGCCTGTATATAGCTATGAACTCTGGGTAATATCCTGTCGCATTCAAATTATTCCACATGTGCCTGATATAGCTAGAACTCTGGGTAATATCCTGTCACCCATTCACATTTATCTCACATGTGCCGTTATAGCTATGAACTCTGGGTAATATCCTGTCGCCCATTCACATTTATTCCACATGTGCCTGTATATAGCTATGAACTCTGGGTAATCCTGTCACCCATTTACACATATATCCACATGTGCCTGTTATTAGCTATGAACTGGGTAATATCCTGTCGCCCATTCACATTTATTCCACATGTGCCTGTATATAGCTATGAACTCTGGTAATATCCTGTCACCCATTCACATTTATTCCACATGTGCCTGTATATAGCTATGAACTTGGGTAATATCCTGTCGCCCATTCAATTTATTCCACATGTGCCTGTATATAGCTATGAACTCTGGGTAATATCCTGGCTCATTCACATTTATTCCAATTGCTGTATATAGCTATGAACTCTGGGTAATATCCTGTCGCCCATTCACATTATTCCACATGTGCCTGTATATAGCTATGAACTCTGGGTAATATCCTGTCGCCCATTTACATTTATTCCACATGTGCCTGTATATAGCTATGAACTCTGGGTAATATCATGTCACCCATTCACATGTATTCCACATGTGCCTGTATATAGCTATGAACTCAGGGTAATATCCTGTCACCCATTCACATTTATTCCACATGTGCTGTATATAGCTATGAACTCTGGGTAATATCCTGTCGCTCATTCACATTTATTCCACATGTGCCTGTATAAGCTATGAACTCTGGGTAATATCCTGTCACCCATTTATTCCACTGTGCCTGTATATAGCTATGAACTCTGGGTAATATCCTGTCACCCATTCAAATTTATTCCACATGTGCCTGTATATAGCTATGAACTCTGGGTAATATCCTGTCACCCATTCACATTTATTCCACATGTGCCTGTATATAGCTATGAACTCTGGGTAATATCCTGTCACCCATTCACATTTATTCCACATGTGCCTGTATATAGCTATGAACTCAGGGTAATATCCTGTACCATTCACATTTTATCCACATGTGCCTGTATATAGCTATGAACTCAGGGGATATCCTGTCACCCATTACCATTATTCCACATGTGCCTGTATATAGCTATGAACTCTGGGTAAATCCTGTCATCCATTCACTTTATTCCACATGTGCGTATATAGCTATGAACTCTGGGTAATATCCTGTCACCCATTCACATTATTCCACATGTGCCTGTATATAGCTATGAACTCTGGGTAATATCCTGTCACCCATTCACATTTATTCCACATGTGCCTGTATATAGCTGAATCTGGGTAATATCCTGTCGCCCATTCACATTTATTCCACATGTGCCTGTATATAGCTATGAACTCTGGGTAATATCCTGTCGCTCATTCACATTTATTCCACATGTGCCTGTATATAGCTATGAACTCTGGGTAATATCCTGTCGCCCATTCACATTTATTCCACATGTGCCTGTATATAGCTATGAACTCTGGGTAATATCCTGTCGCCCATTTACATTTATTCCACATGTGCCTGTATATAGCTATGAACTCTGGGTAATATCATGTCACCCATTCACATGTATTCCACATGTGCCTGTATATAGCTATGAACTCAGGGTAATATCCTGTCACCCATTCACATTTATTCCACATGTGCCTGTATATAGCTATGAACTCTGGGTAATATCCTGTCGCTCATTCACATTTATTCCACATGTGCCTGTATATAGCTATGAACTCTGGGTAATATCCTGTCACCCATTTACATTTATTCCACATGTGCCTGTATATAGCTATGAACTCTGGGTAATATCCTGTCACCCATTCAAATTTATTCCACATGTGCCTGTATATAGCTATGAACTCTGGGTAATATCCTGTCACCCATTCACATTTATTCCACATGTGCCTGTATATAGCTATGAACTCTGGGTAATATCCTGTCACCCATTCACATTTATTCCACATGTGCCTGTATATAGCTATGAACTCAGGGTAATATCCTGTCACCCATTCACATTTATCCACATGTGCGTATATAGCTATGAACTCAGGGTAAATACCTGTCACCCATTCACATTTATTCCACATGTGCCTGTATATAGCTATGAACTCTGGGTTAATATCCTGTCTACCATTCACATTTATTCCACATGTGCCTGTATATAGCTATGAACTCTGGGTAATATCCTGTCACCCATTTACATTTATTCCACATGTGCCTGTATATAGCTATGAACTCTGGGTAATATCCTGTCGCCCATTTACATTTATTCCACATGTGCCTGTATATAGCTATGAACTCTGGGTAATATCCTGTCACCCATTCAATTTATTCCACATGTGCCTGTATATAGCTATGAACTCGGGTAATATCTGTCACCATTCACATTTATTCCACATGTGCCTGTATATAGCTATGAACTAGGGTTAATATCCTGTCAACATTCACATTTATTCCACATGTGCCTTGTATATAGCTAATGAACTCTGGGTAATATCTGTCGCTCATTCACATTTATTCCACATGTGCCTGATATAGCTATGAACTCTGGGTAATATCCTGTCACCCATTCACATTTATTCCACATGTGCCTGTATTGCTATGAACTCTGGGTAATATCCTCACCCATTCCATTTATTCCACATGTGCCTGTATATAGCTATGAACTCTGGGTAATATCCTGTACCCATACATTTACTTATTCCACATGTGCTGTATATAGCTATGAACTCTGGGTAATATCCTGTCACCCATTTCACATTTATTCCACATGTGCCTGTATATAGCTATGAACTCTGGGTAATATCCTGTCACCCATTCCCATTTATTTCCACATGTGCTGTATATAGCTATGAACTCTGGGTAATATCCTGTCACCCATTCACATTTATTCCACATGTGCCTGTATATAGCTATGAACTCTGGGTAATATCCTGTCACCCATTCACATTTATTCCACATGTGCCTGTATATAGCTATGAACTCTGGGTAATATCCTGTCACCCATTCACATTTATTCCACATGTGCCTGTATATAGCTATGAACTCTGGGTAATATCCTGTCATCCATTCACATTTATTCCACAGCCCCTGCACAAAGGGAATGTGACTCAATCTCCTTGTAGTCATTGTTATGCCTTAAACTAAGAGGCTGTACTCTCCTAACCAGCCCCACTGGGGACTATACACATCTCTGCTATTCCATATATGGTCGGTTAAAGGGCAAGTTCACCCATTCAATAAAAAATTGTATATAGGTAAATAACCCCCTAAACTGCAATAATTGGAGAACTGAGCCGCTACTGTCTACTGCGGCACCATGGGTGGGCGTAGCAAGGCGCATGCTGTGGTGAAACTGGTCATGTCAGGGGGCAGCCCAGCCAGAACAGGCAGCATGAGCCAGTTTAGGGCACCCCTGGTCTAGTGTAACCTAATGTTCTGTTACCGCTCTTGCTGCTTCCTGTCAGTCATGGATGGGACAGCTGACATCACAGAACTTGTAAAAGAGTTGGAGATGAAAACCTGGTTAGAAACCTTTTACAAGGAATAGGGAAGCAAGTCATTCTGAATTGAGAAAGCCAGTCGGATGACTAGCGAAACGTCTTCAAGAACTAAACTTCCACTTCTAGTTGATCTAATTGAATACAACAGATAAACAGCTAGATATATAATAGATAGGTAGATCGATTGATGATAGATAGACAGATAATAGATAGATAGATAGATAGATAGATAGATAGATAGATAGATAGATAGATAGATAGATAGATAGATAATAGATATATGATAGATAGACAGATAATAGATATATGATAAATAGATAGATAGATAGATAGATAGATAGATAGATAGATAGACAGATAATAGATATATGATAGATAGATAGACATAGAATAGATATATGATAGATAGATAGATAGATAGATAGATAGACAGATACTAGATATATGATAGATAGATAGACAGATAATAGATATATGATAGATAGACAGATAATAGATATATGATAGATAGATGTTGTAGATCTGATTGAACCCCTACCCTTGTAGTACTGTCCATATATAACTTATACATTGTTACCCATTACAACCTACTGTGAGCCCCTCTATATCCCCCATACTAACGTGTTTTCTTATTTTTGTTTGCTTTGGCAATATCAACATGTAACGTGATCCTGTCAATAAAGCTCTTTTTGATGTAATTTGATTTAATAGATGATAGACAGATGATAGATAGATAGATAGATAACAGATAGAGAGATAGATAGATAGATATATAGAAAGAAAGATAGATAGATATATAATTGATAGATAATAGATAAGATAGATAGATAGATGGCTATAGGTAGAAGATAGATCATAGATAGATAGATAGATAGATAGACAGAAGGTTTATTTAAAGGGCATGTCCACCCACAAATCTAACTTTGGGGGTAAGGTAAGTAAACCCTACCCACCCCCAACCCGCACAATATTTCATTTTAAAAAATCCCCACATTTTTACTTACACTGCCTTCTCCCCACGGCAATCCGATCCAGCCTCCTGTTTGCAAGCAGGGGCCGGACCTCAGCTGCGTCTGTGATTGGCTGACAGGCAGCCAAAACAGACACGGCTGACGTCATGTGAAACGACGCGAGAGAGAAAAGGTTCTGCAAGTACAGATCTGGGTTATTTTTAGGAAATATTGGGCGGTTGGGGGTGGGCGGGGGTTACTTACCTTACATCCAAGAATTACACACTAGGTGCAACGATGGATGGGATGGATCCGGATGGGTGGAGGGGGTTCGCGCCATGCCCCAGACCTTGATGAGGACGAGGAATCGCGTGGATCAGAAGCCTCACAGACAGCTTGAACTCTTCAGTTTCCTGGAATTGATAAGGAATATCTGGAGAAACCATAAGGAGCAGAGATGTAAGGTTTATTTTAAACTACCGAATGGGGCCATTAGTGGGTTTAATTATAGTTTTGGGGTGGAAATGCCCCTTTAATAAAAGTCGGGATCTATAGGTCTGGCCAGTGGTCTGACATGATGGTCTCCTGATGAAGAGCAAGATGGGGCAGATATTTCAAACAATGACAACCTCTAAAAGGCGCCAATTACCCCAATATCATGTCTTGCCATGAATTTTGTCTTGACCCCTCTTACAGTTGCCAACGATGGGACAATATCCCGAGAGATGGGTGTCTCAACCTATGATCCAATGTATTCTAACACACAGTGGACAGCCATTTCATATGGATACAGGATCTAATGTGAGGTAGGAATGTGGGGTTATAAATATGGTTTAGTAAATCAACATCTGATCTTAAACTTTAGATATCCTCATACAAACATCATTTAATGATGAGATTGTTTCCCCTATGTAAACCAACCTCAGCCATAATCTATTAAAAAAGTGGTGATTCACTCAGAGATGGACATTAACTCGGGGATGAAAGGAAAGTCATCCACAGAGCTTAACAGTCTTTCTATTTATCCCCCCGACAGATGACTCATCTCTAACCTTGAGGAAATTATGTTCTATCTCCCGGTCAGGTCTATCAGCAGATATGGTGATGCTACTTACCTGCCCTCTACCTACACTTCTTCTATTTCCACCTGCACACTCATTAGTATAAAATGCCTAGAAGACTTTCTAACATGGTGATCAACTAATAAACTGGAACAAGTGATATAAACTGCCCACCAATCACCTCCTGTAATGGTTCGTCTGCAATTAGCACATTTTAATGAGTCATTGGCTGAATTAAAACTAATGTCACCCAAGGGGTGTTACTTTTGCTGCTTGCCGGCCTTACCACCCTCTGACCATATTATATCCTAAAGGCATTCTAGTTATAGCATGAAAAAAAAAACATTTAAAAATGGAAACTACGGTACTTGCCAGGTTAGTGTCCTGGGCTTTCCGTATCAAATAAAGTGGTGAAGCACGACAAAGCCTGGCAGAAGCAGTGCAGTTCTGCTGATGCACCCCACAAAAAAAATATCAGGAGGTAGGAATTCTTAAAACCTAACTCCCTGTCCCAGGTTTGTTCTTTTTAACCATAAACTTTCCGTGCATTATAGTTCCCTTTAAACTTACCATTCTGGAAGGCGGTGAGTTTTGTCTCTACGACTCGTAGCACATCTCTGAGTTCTTTAATTCCCTTTAAGACATTCCTATAAAAAGAAACAGAATTGCGATATGTACGTGACTATGAAGATTTTGGATCCTGATTAAAGGGATTTGCAGACCTATAATTGCTTACATCATCATAAAGATTTAGAAGTCACCAAGGTTATTGCACCATATAAAATCCCAATTGTACAGGTCATAGAGTCCAAAGTAACTTCTAATATCCTTATATTTTACAATTCATACGTTTTACTGGATTACGTGACCCAATGACCTAACTAAGCACTGTTTTACTAGCAACCCCACGATTCTTTAAAGAATTGCAAAACCACCACCGCGCAGAAGGGAATAGAATTCCAGAGGATGGGAGCAGCAAGAGAAAAAGGTTTAAGGCGAGAGGAGGCAGTGTGAGTGGGGGGTTTGTATAAGAGCTTGTTCTGTGATGAGTGAAGGGTACGGGCAGGAACATATGGGGACACAAGAGAATATAAGAAGCAGCAGCAGAGCGAAGGGGTTTACATGTTAAGGGAAGGTACCGGCACAGAGGAGATTGAATTTCCAAATTGTTAGAGAGAGAGATAATGGGTACGGCAGTGTTAAGTATCGTCTGAAGAGGAGAAAGATGAGAAGCAGGAAGACCAGAAAGCAGAAGGTTACAATAGTCCAGGCGTGATAGGATGAGAGCATGGATAAGCATTGCAATAGTCAGAAGAGAAAGGAATCTATGGATTTTCGTACAGATGATAGTTAAAACCAAATGACCTGATGACATCTCCCATGGAAATGGTATAGAGGGAGAATAACAGGGGTCCAAGAACCAAACACTAAGAGGAACCGGAGAGGAAATGTTACTATCATATGACACAGAGTAGGTCATGTAGATACCAGATCATGTTTAATTTCTATTGAAAGAAAGGTATTTATTTTCAGATGCACCTAAAAGTTTCCAATCCCAAGATCCGTCTACTATACCATGACAGAGACCCTGGGAATATGTTGAGAAGATGTAAGGTCAGGTGACATCGCTGTCAAATTACAGACAGGGAGATTCAATAAAAGTTCTTATCGCTTAAAATGGTGCTAACTTTGCCCTAACCAATCAGATGTTATTTAACATTTGAAAGCTTACACCTGATTGGTTGGGGCAAAATTAGCACCATTTTAAACGATAAGAACTTTTATTGAATATCCCTGTAAGTGTCTAAGTGTTATTTTAATCGAAATAAATCTATATATACTGCCCAGATAAACATTGTTTTCACCGTCACCGTCACCGAACACTTCCATTCATCGCTGTACACACATACAAACACACACCTTTGTAGCAATTTCCCCATTTAAAACCGCTGTAGACAGGGTGTAATTATTACCCTGCTTGTTAAGTGCATTTAATTGATATGTCTGTGCAGTTCACACATAAAATTTAGCAATGGTTATTAATAAAGATAAAGAAATACACAGAATATTCTTCTGGATAATACAGACCTGTTTGTCAACTGAACCACATTAAATATTGCAGGGGCGCCACATTAATGTTTCTATACTGCCAGCAGCTCATAAATGAATAGTTGTCCCTTTATTTTGTAGCACACCCTAAGGGCTAGGACACACAAGGGTGTGCGTGCTTGTCCCTTGCGTTAACATCTGGCGTAGTGTAGCCTCAGCCTAAAACACATTTCAACTGACTTAGCCCTCAGAAACTGCCAATAAAAATGATATATTACATGTCTAATTAATTCCTAAAACAAAGATACACAGTAACAGATCTTTTAGTACAAAAAACTCCCTTAGCTCAGTGAGATTAGACATGCTCAGAGTAATTAACTCAGGGGGGGCTTCAATCTGTACTTTGTATCTTACTGTGCTAAAGGGAGAGGGCGGTAAAAATGAAAGTAAAAGAGGGTTTTCTCTAGTTAAATATTTTACTGATTTCAAGCAGGTATGTCTTCAGTTAGTAATCACATAGAAAGGGAGTTATATATATTTCTTAAATGGCTCGACAGTTATTTTGAAACTTGATATATATACTGTAAATGTCATTATCCTATTTGGGATTATTATGACAAAGCAATGAGGACTGATAGAATCCCATTTAGCCATCTTTTTTAGAGTTGGTTGCTGGATATGTTGTGACCTCTAGTGGTCAATCATATTACTGCACTGTCTTCACAAATGTAATGACATTTTTCAGCATGCCTTTGGTTGCATTCTGCTATCGATGGATGCTGGGAGTTTCAATTCAAAGGTTCGAGCTTTCCTCGCACTCCTTAAAGATTCTATTTAGGTGGTGCTGTTTCCACTTGCAGTCTTTGTAGACAATAATATATATGATGAGGAACGCACTGACAAATGTTTCTTGCAAACTTTCATTGTGACATCAAACCTGCACAAAGTTTCGGGGTTTTACCCTTTGCCGGGTGCATGCTGGAAGTTGTAGTTTCCAAAACATCTGGAGTGCCAAGGTTCAACATCACTGCTCTATGACATCACCATTTTACTGTTAGTAATTATATTAGTATAATTAACTGATGTACTCATCCTCTATCTATATACACTTTTTAAACAGTTGATCGTTTCAATTTAAAGTGTTCTTTATTATAGTACATGACCTCATATTAGACATTTCATTCCAGTAATTCCTATTTGCCAAGCTGTGCAGACTCACTCAAATTAGTATCTGTCCCTGTTAAATTTAACTCTGATTCACGTTATTATAGTAGAACTGTGGCCAATGTAATAATTTCAGTATATTTACATGTGGTCGGCATATCCCAGAATGCATCCCTCTTCATAATGCATCTTCATCCATCCAGTTAAGATATTGTTTATCAGTTTCAGACCTTGCCCTTGGGTTTAAGATTTAATGCTTGTTTGTATCTGTTAATTTTTAACATCAAAACCTCCAACGCCCAACCCTTAAATAAGGCACACTAGAAATACATTACACAGAGCTGTGTTAAGATCAGGTTCACTTCATTATCCACCCCCTGCAGCTCTGTACTATGTTATTTCTATAAGTGTAACTATTAAAGTTGTGATGTTGAGAAATACATTACACAGAGCTGTGCTAAGATCAGGTTTACTTCATTATCCTCCCCCAAAGTTGTGCTATTGAGAAATACATTACACAGAGCTGTGCTAAGATCAGGTTCACTTCATTATCCTCCCCCTGCAGCTCTGTACTATGTTATTTCTATAAGATGTCAAAACTCTGTTTTAAAACTGCAATTCCCAACCTTCCCCTACAAGCAGACAGCAACCAGGAATGCTGGGAGCTGTAGTTCTGGAGATCTGGACTGCTGCAGGATGGACATCACAGGTTCATATACTGCATTGGTTTTATTACTTTTAGTTTTGTTATTTTTACAGGTGTTTGAGGTAGTCACATGGTCTGTGACATCACCGAGTAACTATTGATGTGACATAATACATGAATGACTGTCTTGTTAATTATAGTCTTATAAAGAGCGCTTAGTTAAATTAGTAGCATTCAGTATTATTATATAATATATTTTAATTATATAATATATTATTGTTATTTTTATATAATATATTATTACGAGGTACCTCCTACTTTAAGATATAAGGATAATAGTCTCCCAGTTGTTCTGCTGCTATAAAAGCATTAGGCGTGTACCCCTCTGTGTTTAACCTTCACTGATTCAGTTACACGGTATGATATAAACATGTACATTAGCTGCCCATAGTGCCACACCTTATCTGTCATATTTGGGTGCAATAAACAGAACCGTGTGACCCTGGCAGTTGACTGATGGTATCTGAGATAGGAGGGTCCACATCGGGTTCTCAGTAGAGTAATCTGCCCTCCATGTGGCTGTCACATGTTACTGTGAAGATATTCAGTAGATTTATCTCTTCCTGTAAGATCAGGCTCCTGATATGGATTCTAGACCCGAACCGTCATCTGCGGGAAACAGACCTCTGATTTGGAGAAGGAATTTACATTCTTGAAAATTCTAATGGCAAAATCTCAGTGCGATTGAACATCCATTTACAATATCTGACGTCGTAATGATGGAACGTTCCAGTTTGTTGGTTCCAGTTATTAAAACCCAAGACACTTTCCTGGTTTTACCGCACCGTGTCTGATCTGAAATATGGAGAAATCTTGAATTACCTTCTAAAACAAACATCTACCCTGGACTATTGTACTCAATGGAGAACCAGATAATTACATTTTCCTGTCTTTCACCTCCCACACACACACAAGTAACACAGGACACTGGGTTAGTGTTCCTTTAATACTATACAACATCTAATATCTAAGCCATTCATCAGTGCCCACAATATAATTTCCTTTCTACACAACATTATATTGTGCACTAACTGTTACATTTGTATTGAGGATGATGGTAGTTGTAGTTCTACTAGGTAGAGTGCTGTGTTCTGATTATCATTTAATGTATGGTCTATAGGGGAAATAAATACAAATCTGAGGGACACTAACTGCCGCTTTCAATCCATCCTTGTTGCTGCCATTGTGTGTTCTATAGAGTATTCTGGAAGATTTTAATGTCAGGTGAGAGGGTTAAAATTAAAGACCCCCCCCAGCTGAGCATTCAATACCCCAATCCGAGAATCCCTCCCATTTTGACTTGTTGGATTTATTCTTACAGGGTTATTCAATAAAAGTTCTTATCGTTTAAAATGGTGCTAATTTTACCCCAACCAATCAGATGTTAGCTTCAAATGTTAAATAAGATCTGATTGGTTGGGGCAAAATTAGCACCATTTTAAACGATAAGAACTTTTATTGAATCTCCCCATGGAGTCCACGGATTGTATATGGTCCATAGTCCAAAGACAGGGTTAAATTAAAGGGACCCGGTCATTTTTACGCTTGTGTCTATAAAGACAAAAACACCTAAGATTATAGTAAAATTTGCATGTGATGTTATAGAATTTAAAAAAGAAAAACTATTCCATTATATATACCCTATTAACCCCTTGAATACTACATGAAACCATATACCGATGGGATTTGTGAATATCGGTAAGGTGCATTGAAACCTAATTTGTTACTATCATTTGTCATTTATTAGTTCTGCGATTGAAGCTGTTGGCACATTGCGAATTGGCCTTAATCTTTTGCCTGACTTGGCGCTAACCGTTGGCATTAAAAAGTCCAAATGCATCACAACTGCGCCAGTACATCGCTTGTGGAGGTCGCATACATGGAAAATCCGATCTTAAAAGCAATGCGACATAACGCTGCATCTCTTCCAGCTACCCATAGTCCTTCTGTGGCCCCATTACATTCTATTGGTCTATTGCCAAATTAAGATTTCACTAGCCAGAAGTCTGCAGAGGATCTTGGGAAGAAAAGGAGGAGCAGTATCTGCGATTGGATTTCTTCCTAAATAGCATTATAGAGAGTTATTAGAATTAGAATTAAAGCTATAGTGGTCCAGGCCCATATTATATGGGGAATAGCCTTATTTTATTGCAAGCAGATCATATTGGTGTATTTCATTTTTGGGCGTTGTACCGAACATCAGTTTATCAGCTCCCAGAGATAAGGGTTTATCACTGTGTGTATATATCGCTCTTTATTTCCTTCTCGGAAAACAACTTTCACTTACTGTAACATCCTTGGGTTTGCTGGTAAAGGTTTTTTCCGTTCAACGTCTTCAAGAACTAAACTTAAAGTCCAGTTGATCTAACGCAATTCAACAGATATACCCTTGGGTTTATTTCTATGAGAAACTCTTATTGAAACTCGACCTTTCTGTCTGCATATCTGCTGTGGAGGTAAAAGGGCAGGACATCCCCTTTAATAATTCACAAACCAATCGAACGTGTTGGGGTCTCTCCAGGCTGATGTTTGTCCCTTTATCTCTTGCAGTTGTCCGGAGGATGTGAACTGACCACCGTGCTGCAAGATTTCATCGCCATTCACAGTAATGAGCTGAGCATCCAGGGGGGACAGACTGTGGAACTGTTAGAGAGACCGAGTGACCGCCCTGGTTGGTGTTTAGTTCGGACGACCGACCGGAGCCCCCCACTGGAAGGCCTGGTGCCCAGCAGTGCCCTTTGTATCTCTCACTCGCGTAGCAGCGTGGAAATGGAGTGTTTCTTTCCATCCGGGAAAGGTAAGGGTTAACAGTCTGTGTTCTGTCTATTAAATTGTGACAATTTAACTCTTACTAAGGTTCAGACCTGGAGACCATGAAAAATCTAGAACATGTATTAACAATTATTACGGATTGTGTAGGCTTGTTTCTACCCCCCCCCCCTTTTTTTTTTTTTACCTCTGTTGCTCTCATAAAGAGAGGGGTAGTGTGTTTACTTTGCACTTTGACTGTGTTTCTGTGTTTTTCATCTTATTGGCCCCTAGAGGGCACCATTACCATGTCTGTTTCTGACTAAATCGCTACATATGTTTATGTTCTAACCCAGTGTAGTAATGTTCAGCTGCATAAAAATCTACTAAAACACACAGCGAAAGACAAACACAAACAGCAATGCAAATTGCGTACTACCCAACATTCACCTTTAAATAGATGTTATCCTACCCTCCAACCTTCCCCTTTAAATAGGTACACTATTAAGAAATACATTGCATAGAGCTGTGCTAAGATCAGGTTCACTTCATTATCCTCCCCCCTGCAGCTCTGTACTATGTTATTTCTATAAGTACCTACCCTCCAACATTCCCCTTTAAATAGATGTTAGCCTACCCTCCAACATTCCCCTTTAAATAGATACACTATTGAGAAATACATTACACAGAGCTGTGCTAAGATCAGGTTCACTTCATTATCCTCCCCCTGCAGCTCTGTACTATGTTATTTCTATAAGTGTAACTATTAAAGTTGTGTTTCACACACGCTCTATGACATCACCATTTTACTGTTAGTAATTATATTAGTATAATTAACTGATGTACTCATCCTCTATCTATATACACTTTTTAAACAGTTGATCGTTTCAATTTAAAGTGTTCTTTATTATAGTACATGACCTCATAGAGACATTTCATTCCAGTAATTCCTATTTGCCAAGCTGTGCAGACTCACTCAAATTAGTATCTGTCCCTGTTAAATTTACTCTGATTCACGTTATATAGTAGAACTGTGGCCAATGTAATAATTTCAGTATATTTACATGTGGTCGGCATATCCCAGAATGCATCCCTCTTCATAATGCATCTTCATCCATCCAGTTAAGATATTGTTTATCAGTTTCAGACCTTGCCCTTGGGTTTAAGATTTAATGCTTGTTTGTATCTGTTAATTTTTAACATCAAAACCTCCAACGCCCAACCCTTAAATAAGGCACACTAGAATACATTACACACAGAGCTGTGTTAAGATCAGGTTTCACTTCATTATCCACCCCCTGGCATCTCTGTACTATGTTATTTCTATAAGTGTAACTATTAAAGTTGTGCTATGTTGAGAAATACATTACACAGAGCTGTGCTAAGATCGGTTTACTTCATTATCCTCCCCTGCAGCTCTGTACTATGTTATTTCTATAAGTGTAACTATTAAAGTTGTGCTATTGAGAAATACATTACACAGAGCTGTGCTAAGATCAGGTTCACTTCATTATCCTCCCCCTGCAGCTCTGTACTATGTTATTTCTATAAGTGTAACTATTAAAGTTGTGCTATTGAGAAATACATTACACAGAGCTGTGCTAAGATCGGGTTCACTTCATTATCCTCCCCTGCAGCTCTGTACTATGTTATTTCTATAAGTGTAACTATTAAAATTGTGCTATTGAGAAATACATTACACAGAGCTGTGCTAAGATCAGGTTCACTTCATTATCCTCCCCCTGCAGCTCTATACTATGTTATTTCTATAAGTGTAACTATTAAAGTTGTGATATTGAGAAATACATTGCAAAGAGCTCTGTTAAGATCGTGTTCACTTCATTATCCTCCCCCTGCAGCTCTGCACCAAGTTGTTTAAAACTATTAAATGTTGGGGGGTTGCAGACATCCCACCCTGCCATTTGAGGTTTCCGGGCAGGGTGGGGAGGGGGCGTGGCAAAGTGGTGTGACGTTGTCACAGGGTTCGGAGGGAGGTGGGGTTAGGGCATAGCAGAAGCATTTCCGGGGGCATGGTGGTCAAAAGGAGGCATGACAGGGAGGAGATTAGAGACTCCTCTCTGTCACAAGAGAATGGGGTGGTCTCGCGGGAGACCATCCCAGAAAGCAGGAGACTCCTGCGGGAGGGGGTGGGATACCTGGGGTTGTTATACTGACCTATCACATAATCCATACCCTCTAACATTCCCCTTTAAAAAGGTTAACTATTGAGAAAAACATTAAGATCGGGTTCACTTCATTATCCTCCCTTTGCAGCTTCCACCATGTGGAAGCACTAGCACGACACACGGAAGCATGCATGATCGCAATGTCGTGTGATCATGTGCACTTTTGGGTAATATAACACCAAAAATGGTGATTGCATGCGCTCCGAGAGTCAATGTAGTGAGACCTCTCCAGTAGGCTACCACAGGCATGCACTCACACTAGCGCAGTCGGAGCGCAAAACGTGATCCTAAAGGCGCTAGTGGGGGCCGAGTTATGCTGGAGGGTGAGGGATATATTATAACTTGGTGATTAGGAACATTGAGAAGTATTTTGCTCTCTTGCAGGGTAAACACAAAAATGTCTTTCCCCCCTTGGGGGTTATTAAATTTGGATTTGAGGGTTATTGTGGCAGTGACATGATTAGTGTTACAGTATTAAAAGTATCAAACCTTAAAAATGTATGAAAACATCACAAAATAAAAGGCAGAATCAGTATTAATAGAGAGATGTCCCCTGTTATTGCTTCTGCACATGCGTGAATGTGGGATCGCAATGCAGCGTTTACACGCGTCACCATGCGTTTGAGCAGCGATTTGCTCAATATTCCATTACCGAATCGCATGCGTACCGCACAAAACAACAGCAGTTGCCCGCGCTTTGAAAACAGATTGCAGCGCATTCAATGTGGCCACCCAAACTTAATTTACTGGCACGCGATGATTCTCAGGCGCTTACGGATTGCAAAGAGCAATGTGCTTGGTAATCTATGTCTCGTTTATTATAAGATATTACGGCTACGGATTGAATGCAAAATATAATTATCTGCGATGTAAACTTTACAGTTATGCGTACACGGCACGATATCTAGGGCCAAATCCACCAAAACGACTCCCCTTTTATTGTTGAAATATATGAACTGGAGATAAATTTCCCCTTTAAAGGGACAGTTCAGTGGAAATGGTCAATATTTGTTAAATTGTTAGTTTGTGTGATGCCTTCTTAGTTATTCTACATAGTCTCTCCCATTTTGAAAAATCAGTAGATTTCATACCCTTTGCTGTTACCTGCTGTTGACATTGGTGAGCTGACATTTCAGGTTCTAACGGTTCTTCTTCCCAGAATGCACCACTTCCTTGGAATGTTCCTAACAGTAAATTCTACTGATTGGCTGTTGGATGGGTCAAAGATGCTCAGATCTCTACTGAGCAACTGAATCCACCCAGGGACTGGGTCAAGGGCAAAACCATAACGGTCTCTATTAGGGGTCCTGCAAACAGGAAGTCAGTATTTCGGTTGCATTTATTTATACACAGACACAATGCTGAATTGGCAGGTTAAGGTCATTGGGATGAAAAAATACTGCTCTTTTTTCTGAAAAGTATATGTATTTGCACTGAACTTCCCCTTTAATATTGTGGCTCTAAACTGTTTATTTTCCTTCTAGTTTGGGACCCATCGCAGAAGCCTTTAACTATGCAAATGTGTTAGAGATTTATCGTTTAGCTTGATTGTTTAACCATCGGTCCAAATGTTAATCCCCATAGACAGGCTGCCAAGCACACACACACACACACATACTGTACACTTTGGGCCGTCAATCATCTCTTGCTTCCCCGCAGTCCTTAATATAATCCATCACTTTGTACATCTGCTATGAGCAACCCAGAATGATTCTCAAGCTAAATCCATACAAGACGCCAGTTTTCCTTTCCTACTGGTTACTGGTTTCCTATAAATACCCGCTGCAGCCAGGGGTGTTCCTAGGGTTTTTGACTCATGAAACAACTTTTAAATGCCGGCTATCGGTAGACAGGTGGCGGCACGTGAAGCGGGCGTGGCTTCATCAGGGAACATAGGTGTGGCTTGCAGAGGTGGGAGTGGTGGGCTGACTAACACTGACTGGAAGGCTGACTTAACACTGATTGATGGACTGGAGGGCTGACATAACACTGATTGGTGGACTGGTGGTGAAATGCAGTATTGCAGGAAAGATTTTTTTAACTGCCGCCTTTTAAGTGTTCTGTAGGGGCGTGCCCTGAACAAATGTTTCAGTTTGCTTCATGGTAGGGGCACCCCTGGCTGCAGCGTTATTTCCAAACTGCCCAGCACAAAAGGCCACACGAAGGTCAATTTGTGACACTATTAGTGATTATAAGCAATATTGGATTTTCCCTCTAACACTAGGATCCATATGTATTTGGAAAGCCAGTGGGGATAACAAGGTCAGCCAAATAGAACGCTTGGCAATCTGCCTTTTCTTTAAAGGACAACTAAAGCCACAGAACAACACTGAACCAGAAGGCAGAACACCTTGATATAAAGCCAGTAATCTGTGTCTTACCTCTCATTTTGATATGGGTGCTGGGAAATTTCCCTAAATAATATATGGTTTGTGCTTAATATTACAGCATTCTAATATCACACTGTCGGGTCAACGACCATTATGTTCTGCCCATGCTCAGTCTTTAGCTATGGCAGAAATTGTTACAGTTGGTCACGCCCATTAATAATCTCTAGCCAATCCTTTTACAGGACAGATAAAGCAAGGAAGCATGTGACTGAGGCAGGAGGTGTGGTCTGACACTGCACATACACACAGATAATTCATCCAGTTCTTAACAGGCTTATATTTATTTTAATGCAATTTACTGAAGTCATATTTTATAGCTTATTGGTGTTTTTAGGGGGGTTGTTTTCAGATTCTGGAGTATAAAAAATGGATTTAGTTCTCCTTTAAGGAAAAAGAATCAACAGAATGTTCAAGATTTTCTGAGCGAATTCCTGTGTTTGTCCTGTGTTCGCCTTATCGTTGTAGGGGGCGAAATCTCACGTGTTAAATAAGAAATGTAATTTTACCATAATTAAAATGTGTTTGGAATGTGGAACCTTTCTAAGGCTGAGGCTCCACACAAAAGCGTGCGCCCATCGGCACGCAATTAACACAAATTACTGTTCGCCTGTGCTGCAATCTGCACAATAGCATGCAACTAGAGAGCATGTGATCTGCGAGCATGTTCGTTAGCATGTGAGAAAACATGGCAGTGTGGACTAGCCCTAGTGGTCCGTATCATGATACACCTGTCAGGGAATTTTATTATTAATATTCTGCAATATTTTAGAGAGAATTGTATTTGTATGTGCGCTGACTCAGTGGCGTAACTAGGAATCACTGTGCCCCCCAGCAAATGTATGATGGGGCCCCTATCTGTGCTTCATCCACAGTGGTTTTCTGGGAGGAAGTTTAATCTTTCATAGGAAAAATGAGAAGATGGGGCCCCCTTGGCTCCCGGGCCCCCCTGTGGTTGCTTCCCTGGAGGAGGTTATATCTGTCATTGGAAAAGTGAGAAGATGGGGCCCCCTTGGCTCCCGGGCCCCCCTGTGGTTGCTTCCCTGGAGGAGGTTATATCTGTCATTGGAAAAATGAGAAGATGGGGCCCCCTTGGCTCCCAGGCCCCCCTGTGGTTGCTTCCCTGGAGGAGGTTATATCTGTCATTGGAAAAATGAGAAGATGGGGCCCCCTTGGCTCCCAGGCCCCCCTGTGGTTGCTTCCCTGGAGGAGGTTATATCTGTCATTGGAAAAATGAGAAGATGGGGCCCCCTTGGCTCCCGGGCCCCCCTGTGGTTGCTTCCCTGGAGGAGGTTATATCTGTCATTGGAAATATCAGAAGATGGGGCCCCCTTGGCTCCCGGGCCCCCTGTGGTTTCTCCCCTGGAGGAGGTTATATCTGTCATTGGAAAAATCAGAAGATGGGGCCCCCTTGGCTCCCGGGCCCCCCTGTGGTTGCTTCCCTGGAGGAGGTTATATCTGTCATTGGAAAAATCAGAAGCCCCCTTGGCTCCCCTGGTAGTTACGCCCTTGCACTGACTGGAATTCACCAAGCATTTAGTTATGCAAAGTTCTCGTCCAATCAGGCTCCTGCTGTATAATGACAAATGTTAGCATTTCCCTCAAAGTGTTGGACTGAGTGCATTGAAATGAAATCCCTGTCTGCAGATAAATGGTTGGTTTCAAATGCAGACACAGGACACGTAACTAAATCAGAATAATCTGCTCCAATCTTACTACTTAGATGCATAAAAGGAGTGTCCTGGGCTGAACTGCCAATGAGCATTTTACCCATGATCCACATCATTATAGACAGGAAAATCATCAGGGTGGATAGCTTATTATACAGGAGATATCTGATTGGTCCTTTAATTGCTGTCATGTAGATCCATTCAGGGCTGTGGTAGTTCACATTTCCCATCATATAATTCATTACATTATGGTGTTTGTAATTAAAGGATTTGTGATGTTATTATGGTATTAACAGAGCTGCCTGTAATGTGCAGGACACAAACTGATCCATGTCTCTCACAAGACACTTCTCGGTTAAAAACATTTTCCCTAAGTTATAGCCCAGAAAGTGTCAATTAAAATGATGGATTCCAAGTGGTCCTTGCTGCCTCACATTGTTTTTATTATTCATTTCTGGGCCAAAGAGGTCAGGAAATTGTGTTTTAGCCCAAATATTCCCAGAGACAGAGAGAACCAGCCTCTTTATGGAGAATATTTTACATTATAGGGAGTGTAACTACCATCGGCAGCCCAGGGGGGAGCCCCAACTTCTTACTTTCCCTTTAACGGATACATCGTCACCCCTGAAACCCCAATATATCAATCCCAGACACCCTGGTCACATTGGCTCTGCCCCCACTGGATAAGTCACCACAATACATCAATCCCAGACACCCTGGTCACATTGGCTCTGCCCCCCACTGGATCAGTCACCACAATATATCAATCCCAGACACCCTGGTCACATTGGCTCTGCCCCCGACTGGATCAGTCACCACAATATATCAATCCCAGACACCCTGGTCACATTGGCTCTGCGTGGTGACTGATCCAGTGGGGGCAAGCCAATGTGACCAGGGTGTCGGGATTGATATATTGTGGTGACGTGATCCAGTGGGGGCAGAGCCAAGGTGACCAGGGTGTCTGGGATTGATATATTGTGGTGATGATCCGTGGGGGGCAGAGCCAATGTGACCAGTTGTCTGGGATTGATATATTGTGGTGACTGATCCAGTGGGGGCAGAGCCAATGTGCCCAGTGTGTCTGGGATTGATATATTTTGGTGACTGATCAGTGGGGGCAGAGCCAATGTGACCAGGGTGTCTGGGATT
>CM033473.1:8913496-8946262 GCA_019447015.1 Hymenochirus boettgeri | reverse complement strand
TCACCACAATATATCAATCCCAGACACCCTGGTCACATTGGCTCTGCTCCCCACTGGATCAGTCACCACAATATATCAATCCCTGACACCCTGGTCACATTGGCTCTGCCCCCCACTGGATCAGTCACCACAATATATCAATCCCAGACACCCTGGTCACATTGGCTCTGCCCCCGACTGGATCAGTCACCACAATATATCAATCCCAGACACCCTGGTCACATTGGCTCTTTGTGGGTGACGATCCAGTGGGTCGCAGAGCCAATGTGACCAGGGTGTCAGGGAAGTGTAATTTGTGGGTGGCGGCAGTGATCCAGTGGGGCAAGCCATGTGCCAGGGTGTCAGTGATTGATATAATTTTTGGTGACTGATCCCTGTGGGACAGAGCCTAATGTGACCATGTGGCTGGGATTGATCTATTGTGGACTGATCAGTGGGGGGCAGAGCCACTGTGACCAGGGTGTCAGGATTGATATATTGTGGTGGACTGATCCAGTGGGGGCAGAGCCAATGTGACCAGGGTGTCAGGGATTTTATATTTGTGTGTGACTGCTCCATGGGGGCAGAGCCAATGTGACCAGTGTCGGGATTATATTTGGTGACTGTCCTGGGGGCAGAGCAATTGACAGGGTGTGTGGGATTGATATATTGTGGTGACTGATCCAGTGGGGGGCAAGCCAATGTGACCAGGGTGTCTGGGAATTGATATATTGTGGTGACTGATCCAGTGGGGGGCAGAGCCAATGTGACAGGGTGTCTGGATTTGATATATTGTGGACTGATCCAGTGGGGGGCAGCCATGTGGACCAGGTGTCAGGGATTGATTATATTGTGGTGACTGATCAGTGGGGGGCAGAGCCAAGTGTGACCAGGGTGTCTGGATTGATATATTGTGGTGACTGATCCAGTGGGGGGCAGAGCCAATGGGACCAAGGGTGTCTGGAATTGATATATTGTGGTTCTGATCCAGTGGGGGGCAGAGCCAATGTGACCAGGGTGTCTCGGGATTGCTATATTGTGGTGACTGATCCAGTGGGGGCAGAGCCAATGTGACCAGGGTGTCTGGGCTTGATATATTGTGGTGACTGATCCAGTGGGGGGCAGAGCCAATGGTGACCAGGGTGTCTGGGATTGATATTTGTGGTGGACTGATCCAGTGGGGGGCAGAGCCAATGTACCAGGGTGTCTGGGATTGATATATTGTGGTGACTGATCCAGTGGGGGGCAGCCATGTGACCAGGGTGTCTGGGATTGAGATATTTGGTGACTGATCCAGTGGGGGGCAGAGGCCTTGGACAAGGTGTGTCTTGGGATTGATATATTGTGGTGACTGATCCAGTGGGGGGCAGAGCCAATGTGACCAGGGGTCTGGATTGATAATTGTGGTGACTGATCCATGGGGGGCAGAGCCAATGTGACCAGGGTGTCTGGGATGATATATTGTGGTGACTGATCCAGTGGGTGGGCCCAGAGCCATGTGACCAGGGTGTCTAGGGAATGATTATTGTGTGACTGATCCAGTGGGGGCAGCGAGCCATGTGACCAGGGGTCGGGATTGATATATTGTGGTGACTGATCAGTGGGGGCAGAGCCAATGTGACCCAGTGGTGTCAGGGATTGATATTTGTGTGTGACTGATACATTGGGGGGCAAGCCAGGTGACCAGTGTCGGGTTGATATATTGTGGTGACTGATCCAGTGGGGGGGCAGAGCCAATTTGACCAGGGTGTCGGGATATATCTTGTGGTGACTGATCCAGTGGGGGCAGAGCCATGTGGACCAGGGTGTCGTGATTGATATATTGTGGTGACGTGATCCAGTGGGGGGCAGAGCAATGTGACCAGTGTATTGGTTGATATATTGTGGTGACTGATCCAGTGGGGGCAGAGCCAATGTGACCGGGTGTCTGGGATTGATATATTGGTGGGACTGATCCAAGTGGGGGGCAGAGCCAATGTGGACAGGGTGTCTGGATTGATATATTGTGGTGATTGATCCAGTTGGGGGGCAGAGCCAATGTGACCAGGGTTGTCATTGATTGATATATTGTGGTGTTGACTGTCAGTGGGGGGCAGAGCCATGTGACCATGGTGCAGGGATTGATATATTGTGGTGACTGATCCAGTGGGGGGAGGCATCGCGGAATGTGCCAGGGTGTCTGGATTGATATATTGTGGTGGACTGATCCAGTGGGGGGCAAGCCAATGTGACCAGGGTGTCTGGGATTTGATATATTGTGGGTGACTGATCCAGTGGGGGGCAGAGCCAATGTGACCAGGGTGTCCGGGATTGATATATTGTGGTGACTGATCCAGTGGGGGGCAGAGCCAATGTACCAGGGTGTCTGGATTGATATATTGTGGTTGACTGATCCCAGTGGGGGCAGAGCCAATGTGACCAGGTGTCTGGGATTGATATATTGTGGTGACTGATCCAGATGGGGGCGAGCCATGGTGGACCAGGGTGTCAGGGATTGATATATTGTGTGACTGATCCAGTGGGGGGCAGAGCCAATGTGACCGGTGTCTGGGATTGTATATATTGTGGACTGATCCAGTGGGGGGCAGAGCCAATGTGACCAGGGTGTCTGGGATGATATATTGTGTGACTGATCCAGTGGGGGGCAGAGCCAATGTGACCAGGGTGTCTGGATTGATATATTGTGGTGACTGATCCAGTGGGGGCAGAGCCAATGTGACCAGGGTGTCTGGGATTGATGTATTGTGGTGACTTCATCCGTGGGGGCAGAGCCAATGTGACCAGGGTGTCTGGGATTTATATATGGGGTTTCCAGGGGTGACGATGTATCCGTTAAAGGGAAAGTAAGAAGTTGGGGCTCCCCCTGGGCTGCCTGATGGTAGTTACACCCCTATAATGTAAATATTCTCCATAAAGAGGCTGTTCTCTCGGCTCTGGGAATATTTGGGCTAAAACACAATTTCCTGCCCTCTTGCCAGAAATGATAAAAAACAATGTGAGGCAGCAAGGACCACTTGGAATCCATCATTTTAATTGACACTTTCTGGGCTATAAACTTAGGGAAAATGTTTTTAACCGAGAAGTGTCTTGTGAGAGACATGGATCAGTTTGTGTCCTGCACATTACAGGCAGCTCTGTTAATACCATAATAACATCACAAATCCTTTAATTACAAACACCATAATGTAATGAATTATATGATGGGAAATGTGAACACCACAGCCCTGAAGGATCTACATGACAGCAATTTAAAGGACCATATCATATATCTCCTGTTATAAAGCTATCCACCCTGATGATTTTCCTGTCTATAATGATGTGGATCATGGTTAAAATGCTCATTGGCAGTTCAGCCCGGACACTCCTTTTTATGCACTAAGTAGTAAGATTGGAGCAGATTATTCTGATTTAGTTACGTGTCCTGTGTCTGCCTTTGAAACCACCATTTATCTGCAGACAGGGATTTCATTTCAATGCACTCAGTCACAACACTTTGAGGGAAATGTAACATTTGTCATTATACAGCAGGAGCTGATTGGACGAGACTTTGCATAACTTAATGCTTGTTGAATTCAGTCCGTGCAAGGGCGTAACTACCAGGGGAGCAAGGGGGCTTCTGATTTTCCAGTTGAATTGGACAGATATAACCTCCCCAGGGAAGCAACCACAGGGGGCCCGGGAGCCAAGGGGGGAGACCTCCAGAAGCACTCTTCTGATTTTTCGCAATGACCAGTATATAACCATCCTCCAGGGAAGCAACCACAGGGGGCCCGGGAAGCCAAGGGGGCCCCCACTTCTCATTTTTCCAATGACAGATATAACCTCCTCGGGAAGCAACCACAGGGGGGCCTGGGAGCCAAGGGGGCCCCTCTTCTCATTTTCCAATGACAGATATACCTCCTCCAGGGAAGCAACCACAGGGGGCCCGGGAGCCAAGGGGGCCCCATCTTCTCACTTTTCCAATGACATATAACCTTACTCCAGTTAAGGCCACCACAGGTGGGCCGGGAAGCCAGGGGGCCCCACACTGATCCGTGGGGGGCAGAGCCATGTACCAGGTGTCAGGGATGGATATATTGGGTGACTGTATCCAGTGGGGGGCAGAGCCAATGTGACCAGGGTGTCAGGGATTGTATATTTGTGGGACTGATCAGTGGGGGGCAGAGCCAATGTGACCAGGGTGTCGGGATTGATATATTGTGGTGACTGATCCAGTGGGGGCAGAGCAATGTGACCAGGGTGTCGGGATTGATATTTGTGGTGACTGATCCAGTGGGGGGCAGAGCCAATGTGACCAGGGTGTCAGGGTTGATATATTGTGTGGACTGATCCAGTGGGGGGCAGAGCCAATGTGACCAGGGTGTCTGGGATTGATATATTGTGGTGACTGATCCAGTGGGGGCAGAAGCCAATGTGACCAGGGTGTCTGGATTGTATATTGTGGTGACTGATCCAGTGGGGGCAGAGCCAATGTGACCAGGGTGTCTGGGATTGATATATTGTGTGACTGATCCAGTGGGGGGCAGAGCCAATGTGACCAGGTGTCTGGGATTGATATATTGTGGTGACTGATCCAGTGGGGGGCAGAGCCAATGTGACCAGGTGTCTGGATTGATATATTGTGGTGACTGATCCAGTGGGGGAGCCAATGTGACCAGGGTTCTGGGATTGATATATTGTGGTGACTGATCAGTGGGGGCAGAGCCAATGTGACCAGGGTGTCTGGGATTGATATATTGTGGTGACTGATCCCGTGGGGGGCAGAGCCAATGTGACCAGGGTGTCTGGGATTGATATATTGTGGTGACTGATCCAGTGGGGGGCAGAGCCAATGTGACCAGGGTGTCTGGATTGATATATTGTGGGGACTGATCCAGTGGGGGCAGAGCCAATGTGACCAGGGTTTCTGGGATTGAATATTGTGGTGACTGATCCAGTGGGGGCAGAGCAATGTGACCAGGGTGTCGGGATTGATATATTGTGGTGACTGATCCATGGGGGGCAGAGCCAATGTGACCAGGTGTCTGGGATTGATATATTGTGGTGACTGATCCAGTGGGGGCAGAGCCAATGTGACCAGGGTGTCTGGGATTGATATATTGTGGTGACTGATCCAGTGGGGGGGCAGAGCCAATGTGACCAGGGTGTCTGGGATTGATATATGTGGGTGACTGATCCCTGGGGGCAGAGCCAATGTGACCAGGGTGTCTGGGATTGATATATTGTGGTGACTGATCCAGTGGGGGCAAGCCAATGTGACCAGGGTGTCGGGATTGATATATTTGTGGTGACTGATCCAGTGTGGGCAGAGCCCAATGTGACCAGGGTGTCTGGGATTGATATATTTGTGGTGACTGATCCAGTGGGGGGCAGAGCCAATGTGACCAGGTGTCGGGATTGATTATTGTGGTGACTGATCCAGTGGGGCAGAGCCAATGTGACCAGGGTTGTCTGGGATTGATATATTGTGGTGACTGATCCAGTGGGGGCAGGCCAATGTGACCAGGGTGTCAGGGATTGATATTTGTGTGACTGATCCAGTGGGGGGCAGAGCCAATGTGACCAGGGTGTCGGGATTGATATTTGTGGTGACTGATCCAGTGGGGGGCAGCAATGTGACCAGGGTGTCGGGATTGATATATGTGGTGACTGATCCAGTGGGGGGCGAGCCAATGTGACCATGGTGTCTGGGATTGATATATTGTGGTGACTGATCCAGTGGGGGGCAGAGCCAATGTGACCAGGTGTCTGGGATTGATATATGTGGTGACTGATCCAGTGGGGGCAGAGCCAAGTGACCAGGGTGTCGGGATTGATATTATTGTGGTGACTGATCCAGTGGGGGGCAGAGCCAATGTGACCAGGGTGTCTGGATTGATATATTGTGGTGACTGATCCAGTGGGGGCCAGAGCCAATGTGACCAGGGTGCTGGGATTGATATATTGTGGTGACTGATCCAGTGGGGGGCAGAGCCAATGTGACCAGGGTTTTGGGATTGATATATTGTGGTGACTGATCCAGTGGGGGGCGAGCAGCATTTGACCAGGGTGTCAGGGATTGATATATTGTGGTGACTGATCCAGTGGGGGGCAGAGCCATGTGACCAGGGTGTCTGGGATTGATATATTGTGGTGACTGATCCAGTGGGGGCAGAGCCAATGTGACCGGGTGTCTGGGATTGATATATGTGGTACTGATCCAGTGGGGGGCAGAGCAAATGTGACCAGGGTGTCAGGGATTGATATATTGTGGTGACTGATCCAGTGGGGGCAGAGCCAATGTGACCAGGTGTCTGGGATTGATATATTGTGGTGACTGATCCAGTGGGGGGCAGAGCCAATGTGACCAGGGTGTCTGGGATGATATATGTGGTGACTGATCCAGTGGGGGGCAGAGCCAATGTGACCAGGGTGTCTGGGATTGATATATTGTGGTGACTGATCCAGTGGGGGGCAGAGCCAATGTGACCAGGTGTCTGGGATTGATTATTGTGGTGACTGATCCAGTGGGGGGCAGAGGCCAATGTGACCGAGGGTGATCTGGGGATTGACTATATTGGGTTTCAGGGGTGACGATGTATCCGTTTAAAGGGAAAGTAAGAGTTGGGCTCCCCCCTGGGCTGCCGATGGTAGTTACACTCCCTATAGTATAAATATTCTCCATAAAGAGGCTGGTTCTCTCTGTCTCTGGGAATATTTGGGCTAAAACACAATTTCCTGACCTCTTTGGCCAGAAATGAATAATAAAAACAATGTGAGGGCAGCAAGGACCACTTGGAATCCATCATTTTAATTGACACTTTCTGGGCTATAACTTAGGGAAAATGTTTTTTAACCGAGAAGTGTCTTGTGAGAGACATGGATCAGTTTGTGTCCTGCACATTACAGGCAGCTCTGTTAATACCTAATAACATCACAAATCCTTTAATTACAAACACCATAATGTAATGAATTATATGATGGGAAATGTGAACTACCACAGCCCTGAATGGATCTACATGACAGCAATTAAAGGACCAATCAGATATCTCCTGTATAATAAGCTATCCACCCTGATGATTTTCCTGTCTATATGATGTGGATCATGGGTAAAATGCTCATTGGCAGTTCAGCCGCAGACACTCCTTTTATGCATCTAAGTAGTAAGATTGGAGCAGATTATTCTGATTTAGTTACGTGTCCTGTGTCTGCATTTGAAACCACCCATTTATCTGCAGACAGGGATTTCATTTCAATGCACTCAGTCCAACACTTTGAGGGAAATGCTAACATTTGTCATTATAACTCACCACAATATATCAATCCCAGACACCCTGGTCACATTGGCTCTGCCCCCCACTGGATCAGTCACCACAATATATCAATCCCTGACACCCTGGTCACATTGGCTCTGCCCCCCACTGGATCAGTCACCACAATATATCAATCCCTGACACCCTGGTCACATTGGCTCTGCCCCCCACTGGATCAGTCACATTTAATGTATTTAAAAGAGAAGGAAAGTCTTATAATGAATACAGTTTAGGTGATTCCTCCTGTAATGAAATCCGTACCTGCTATATTTTTAACTTAGGGTTGTCTTTGTAGGAACGACCTACCGCCCCTGAATAACTGAGCCTGTACGTGCCTTTATTATTTCATAACACTATTAAAACCAATGCTATGAAAACTGATAGACAAGTGCAGGCTTGTAGCCCCCCAAAGGCTCAAATATATAATCAAGCAAAAGCAAAGCAAACTAAAACTTGATTATGTTTTTTTTTGCTTCTGAAATGTCTAATTGCTTGTTCCTAGGGACTGACCTCAATCCAGCAGTCATATGCCCCAACCTCACTCCCACCACCCCAGCTCTGGTCCCTACAGCTGAAGATTGGTGGAATGGAGATGAAAAGTTGTATTTCAAGCTTTAGACATACGTAGCATCAACGATGAGGCCTGACTATAGCCGAGACCTCCATACGAATTTCCATTGGCATCTGCTCAGTAAACCATGTTTTGTGGATCTCAGGACTCATGAAGATGTCTCAGGACTCATGAAGATGTCTCAGGACTCATGAAGATGTCTCAGGACTCATGAAGATGTCTCAGGACTCATGAAGATGTCTCAGGACTCATGAAGATGTCTCAGGACTCATAAAGATGTCTCAGGACTCATAAAGATGTCTCAGGACTCATGAAGATGTCTCAGGACTGTGCTATAGTGCTTGTGGGACCAGCGTGATCACAGCCTTGGGAGGTACAATAACAAGATCATTTGCAGTTCCTTATTTTGAGATCCTATAGATCGGTTTGTGTTCCCTACTACAATTCATTGTTTGAAAGGCATCAATAGGCCACTTTGGCCTCATTAGCATTGTGAAAGTGGTGAACTATACGTCTCCCATCTGGCCCGGTGTTCGCTACTGCAAAAGGGTCAGTTGCTGGTACAAAGACAATTCCAAATATGAATCTTAATTCATTAAAAACAAAAACCTTCCTATGACTTTCAGGGACGGTTACAGAGTCCTCGCCTGTCTATCCCTGACTTTCACCTCGCCTGTCTATCCTTGACTTTCATACATTTCCATTTAATATAAACTGGAGACTCTCTGGCAGGTCTCACATCTTAGACATTCTGGAGAAGATGAAATGAGAAATAAACAGAACTCTTCAATGAAGACCAGAGCATTATGGGATATTAGGCAAACCTTATGTCTTCTGTCAAATAAGGGCATTTCACGTACATTGACATCAATCTCCACTGTGCACAAGACAAACAGCCAAGTTAGTGAATCTCCTGCAATGCTGGGTGTCATGACTCGTGATGGAACCCAGATAACCTCACGGTCTTTCCAGCAGTAGAAATAAAAATACCTGAAGGGATCTGGCTTCCCTCTTACATGTACTGTCACAGTGAATGGAGGAGCAATGACAAACCATATTCTGGTCCACAGCCCTAGTTACATAACAAGGGGCAGTGTTAGAGAACTGGAGCTTTCCTTAATCAGGACAAAATCTCTCAGATAGAAAAACTGTGTCATCCAGGGATGTCCTGGACTTCTGTTAATGGGAGGAAACCAGATATACTCTATGGTACATTCTAGCAGTTAATTACCAATACAGGGGGCTTCTCTGTATGTATGTATGTATATGTTTATTTATAAAGCGCCACATGGGTACACAGCGCTGTACATTATAACAATACAGATTATACAGTATGTATGTATATGTTTATTTATATAGCGCCACTTGGGTACACAGCGCTGTACATTATAACAATACAGATTATACAGTATGTATGTAGCCTATATGTTATTTATATAGCGCCACTTGGGTACACACGCTGTACATTATAACAATACAGATTATACAGTATGTATGGTATATGTTTATTTATATAGCGCCACTTGGGGACCAGCGCTGTACATTATAACAATACAGATTATACAGTATGTAGGTATATGTTTATTTTATATAGCGCCACTTGGGACACAGGCTATTACATTATAACAATACAGATTATACAGTATGATGTATATGTTTATTATATAGCGCCACTTGGGGACAAAGCGCTGTACATTATAACAATACAGATTATACAGTATGTATGTATATGTTTATTTATATAGCCGCCACTTGGGTACACACGTGTACATTATAACAATATAGATTATACGTATGTATGTAGATGTTTATTTATATAGCGCCACTTGGGGACACAGCGCTGTACATTATAACAATACAGATTATACAGTATGTATGTATATGTTTATTTATAAGCGCCACTTGGGACACACAGCGTCTGTACATATTAACAATACAGATTATACAGTAGTAGTATATGTTTATTTATATAGCGCCACTGGGGACCAGCGCTGTACATTATAACAATACAGATTATACAGTATGTATGTATATGTTTATTTATATAGCGCCACTTGGGGACGCAGCGCTGTACATTATAACAATACAGATTATACAGTATGTATGTATATGTTTATTTATAAGCGCCACTGGGGTACACAGCGCTGTACATTATAACAATACAGATTATACAGTATGTATGTTATGTTTTTTATATAGCGCCCACTTGGGTACACAGCGCTGACTATTATACAATACAAGATTATACAGTATGTATGTATATGTATTATATAGCGCCACTTGGGGACACAGCGCTGACTTCATATAACAATACAGATTATACAGTATGTATGTATATGTTTATTTATATGAACGCCACTTGGGGACACAGCGCTGTACATATTATAACAATACAGATTATACAGTATGTATGTATATGTTATTATATAGCGCCACTTGGGGACACAATCGCTGTACATTATAACAATACAGATTATACAGTATGTATGTATATGTTTATTTATATAGCGCCACTTGGGGACACAGCGCTGTACATTATAACAATACAGATTATACAGTATGTATGTATATGTTTATTTATATAGCGCCACTTGGGGACACAGAGCTGTACATATATAACAATACAGATTATACAGTATGTATGTATATGTTATTTATATAGCGCCACTTGGGGACACAAGCGCTGTACATTTATAACAATACAGATTACAGTAGTATGTATATGTTTATTTATATAGCGCCACTTGGGTACACACCGCTGTACATTATAAAATATAGATTATACAGTATGTATGATTATGTTTATTTATATAGCGCCACTTGGGGACACAGCGCTGTACATTATAACAATACAGATTATACAGTAGTATGTATATGTTTATTTATTAGCGCCACTTGGGGACACAGCGCTGTACATTAACAATACAGATTATACAGTATGTATGTATATGTTTATTTATATAGCGCCACTTGGACCAGCGCTGTACATATATAACAATACAGATTATACAGTATGTATGTATATGTTATTTATATAGCGCCACTTGGGGAACGCAGCGCGTACATTATAACAATACAGATTATACAGTATGATGTATATGTTTATTTATATAGCGCCACTTGGACACAGCGCTGTACATTATAACAATACAGATTATACAGTATGTATATGTTTATTTATATAGCGCCACTTGGGACACAGCGCTGTACATTATAACAATACAGATTATACAGTAGTATGATATGTTTATTATATAGCGCCACTGGGGCACACAGCGCTGTACATTATAACAATACAGATTATACAGTATGTATGGATAAGTTATTTATATAGCGCCACTTGGGGCACAGCGCTGTACATTATAACAATACAGATTATACAGTATGTATGTATATGTTTATTTATATAGCGCCACTTGGGGACACAGCGCTGTACATATATAACAATACAGATTATACAGTATGTATGATATGTTTTATTTATATAGCCCACTTGGGTACACAGAGCCTGTACATTATAACAATACAGATTATACAGTATGTATGTATATGTTTATTTATATAGCGCCACTTGGGGGACGCAGCGCTGTACATAATATACAGATTATACAGTATGTATGTATGTTTATTATTATATAGCGCCACTTGGGGTACACAGCGCTGTACATTATAACAATACAGATTATACAGTATGTATGTATATGTTTATTTATATAGCGCCACTTGGGTACGCAGCGCTGTACATTATAATATACAGATTATACAGTATGTATGTATATGTTTATTTATATAGAGCCACTTGGTACACAGGCTGTACATTAAAACAATACAGATTATACAGTATGTATGTATATGTTTATTTATATAGCGCCAATTGGGTACACAGCACTGATACATTATAACAATACAGATTATACAGTAGTATGTATGTTTATTTATATAGCGCCACTGGGGACACAGCACAGTACATTATTAAAACATACAGATTATTTACAGTATGTATGTAATAGTTTATATAGCGCCACTTGGGGACACACGCACTGTATTATAACAATACAGATTATACAGTATGTATGTATATGTTATTTATATAGCGCCACTGGGGGACACAGCGCTGTACATTATAACAATACAGATATACAGTATGTATGTATATGTTTATTTATATAGCGCCACTTGGGACGCCAGCGCTGTACATTATAACATACAGATTATACAGTATGTTGTGATATGTTTATTTATATAGCGCCACTTGGGGACGCAGCGCTGTACATTATAACAATACAGATTATACAGTATGTATGTATATGTTTATTTATATAGCGCCACTTGGATACACAGCGCTGTACATTATAACAATACAGATTATACAGTATGTATATGTTTATTTATATAGCGCCACTTGGGTAACAGCGCTGTACATTATAACAATACAGATTATACAGTATGTATGTATATGTTTATTTATATAGCGCCACTTGGGGACACAGCGCTGTACATTATAACAATACAGATTTATACAGTATGTATGTATATGTTATTTATTAGCGCCACTTGGGACACGCCGCTGTACATTATAACAATACAGATTATACAGTATGTATGTATATGTTTATTTATATAGCGCCACTTGGGGACACAGCGCTGTACATTAAACAATACAAGATTATACAGTATGTATGATATGTTTATTTATATAGCACCACTTGGGGTACAAGCGCTGTACATTATAACAATACAGATATACAGTACAGTATGTATGTATATGGTTATTTATATGTGCCACTTGGAGGCAGCAGCGCTGTACATTATAATATACAGATTATACAGTATGTATGTATATGTTATTTATATAGCGCCACTTGGGTAACAGCGCTGTACATTATACAATACAGATTATACAGTATGTATGATATGTTTATTTATTATAGCGCCACTTGGGTACGACAGCGCTGTACATTATAATATACAGATTATACAGTATGTAGTATGTTTATTTATATAGCGCACTTGGGTACACAGGCTGTACATTATAACATACAGATTATACAGTATGTATGTATATGTTTATTTATATAGCCACTTGGAGTACCACGGCCTGTACATTATAACAATACAGATTATACAGTATGTATGTATATGTTTATTTATATAGCGCCACTTGGGGACACAGCACAGTACATTAAAACAATACAGATTATACAGTATGTATGTATATGTTTATATAGCGCCACTTGGGGACACATCGCTGTACATTATAACAATACAGATTATACAGAATGTATGTATATGCTTATTTATATAGCGCCACTTGGGGACACATCGCTGTACATTATAACAATACAGATTATACAGAATGTATGTATATGTTTATTTATAAAGTGCCACTTGGGTACGCAGCGCTATACATTATACAATACAGATTATACAGTATGTATGTATATGTTTATTTATATAGAGCCACTTGGGTACGCAGCGCTGTACATTATAACAATACAGATTATACAGTATGTATGTATATGTTTATTTACATAGCGCTACTTGGGTATGCCAGCGCTGTACATTATAACAATACAGATTATACAGTATGTATGTATATGTTTATTTATATAGCGCCACTTGGGTACGCAGCGCTGTACATTATAACAATACAGATTATACAGTATGTATGTATATTTTTATTTATATAGCGCCATTTGGGTACGCAGCGCTGTACATTATAACAATACAGATTATACAGTATGTATGTATATGTTTATTTATATAGCGCCACTTGGGTACACAGCACTGTACATTATAACAATACAGATTATACAGTATGTATGTATATGTTTTTATATAGCGCCACTTGGGGTACGCAGCGCTGTACATTATAATATACAGATTATACAGTATGTATGTATATGTTATTTATATAGAGCCACTTGGGTCACAGTGCTGTACATATAACAATACAGATTATACAGTATGTATGTATATGTTTATTTTTATAGCGCCACTTGGGTACACAGCACTGTAAATTATAACAATACAGATATACAGTATGTATGTAATGTTTATTTATATAGCGCCACTTGGGTACACAGCACTGTACATTATAACAATACAGATTATACAGTATGTATGTATATGTTTATATAGCGCCACTTGGGGCACACAGCGTGTACATTATAACAATACAGATATATACAGTATGTATGTATATGTTTATATAGCGCCACTGGGTACGCAGCGCTGCCTATTATAACAATACAGATTATACAGTATGTATGTATATGTTTATTATAAGCGCCACTTGGGACACAGCTACAGTACATTATAACAATACAGATTAACAGTATGAATGTATATGTTTATTTATATAGCGCCACTTGGGTACGCAGCTCTGTACATTATAACAATACAGATTATACAGTATGTATGTATATGTTTATTTATATAGTGCCACTTGGTACAAGCGCTGTACATTATAAAATACAGATTATACAGAATGTATGTATATGTTTATTTATATAGCGCCACTTGGGTACACAGCATGTACATTATAACAAACAGATTATACAGTATGTATGTATATGTTTATTATATAGCGCCACTTGGGGACGTACACAGCATGTACATTAAACAATACAGATTATACAGTATGTACGTATATGTTTATATGCGCCACTTGGGGACACAGCGCTGTATACATTTAAACAATACAGATTATACAGGATGTAGTATATGTTTATTATAGCGCCATTGGGTACGCAGCGCTGTACATTATAAACAATACGATTATACATAGTATGTATATGTTTATATATATAGCGCCACTTGGGACACAGCGCTGTACATATAACAATACAGATATACGTATGTATGTATATGTTTATTTATATAGCGCCACTTGGGTACGCAGCTTGTAATTATAACAATACAGATTATATAGTATGTATGTATATGTTTATTTATATAGCGCCACTTGGGTACACATCGCTGTACATTATAACAATACAGATTATATAGTATGTATGTATATGTTTATTTATATAGCGCCACTTGGGTACACAGCACTGTACATTATAACAATACAGATTATACAGTATGTATATGTTTATTTATATAGCGCCACTTGGATACACAGCGCTGTACATTATAACAATACAGATTATACAGTATGTATGTATGTGTTATTTATATAGCGCCACTTGGGTACACAGCGCTGTACATTATAATATACAGATTATACAGTATGTATGTATATGTTTATTTATATAGCGCCACTTGGGGACACAGCACTGTACATTATAACAATACAGATTATACAGTATGTATGTATATGTTTATATATATAGCGCCACTTGGGAACACAGCGATGCATTTAACAATACAGATTATACAGTATGTATGTATATGTTTATTTATAAGCGCCACTGGGTACGCAGCTTGTACATTATAACAATACAGATTATATAGTATGTATGTATATGTTTATTATATAGCGCACTTGGGTACACACGCTGTACATTATAACAATACAGATATATAGTATGTATGTATATGTTTTTATTAATAGCGCCACTTGGGGACACAGCACTGTACATTTATAAACAATACAGATTATACAGTATGTAATATGTTTATTATATAGCCCACTTGGATACACAGCGCTGTACATTATAACAATACAGATTATACATGTATGTATGATGTTTATTTATATAGCGCCACTTGGGTACACAGCCTGTACATTATAAATACAGATTATACAGTATGTATGTATAGTTTATTTATATAGCGCCACTTGGGTACACAGCACAGTACATTATAACAATACAGATTAACAGTATGAATGTATATGTTTATTTATATAGCGCCACTTGGGTCACAGCTCTGTACATTATAACAATACAGATTATACAGTAGTATGTATATGTTTATTTATATAGCGCCACTTGGGGTACACAGCACTGTACATATAACAATACGAAGATTATACAGTATGTATGTAATGTTTATTTATATAGCGCCACTTGGGTACACAGCACTGTACATTATAACAATACAATGATTATACAGTATGTATGTATATGTATATTAATAGCGCCACTTGGGGACACAGCGCTGTACATATTAACAATACAGATTATACAGTATGTATGTATATGTTTTATATAGCGCCACTTGGGTACGCCAGCGTGTACATTATAACAATACAGATTTATCAGTATGTATGTATATGTTTATTTATATAGCGCCACTTGGGGACACAGCACGTAAATTTATAACAATACAGATTATACAGTATGTATGTATATGTTTATTATATAGCGCCACTTGGGTACACAGCGCTGTACATTATATAACAATACAGATTATACAGTATGTATGTATATGTTTATTTATATCGCCCACTTGGGTACGCAGCGCTGTAGAATATAACAATACAGATTATAGTATGTATGTATAGTTTATTTATATAGCGCCACTTGGGTACACATCGCTGTACTTATAAACAATACAGATTATATAGTATGATGTATAGTTTATTAATAGCGCCACTGGGTACACAGCACTGTACATTATAACAATACAGATTATACAGTATGTATATGTTTATTATATGCGCCACTTGGATACACAGCGCTGTACATTATACAATACAGATTATACAGTATTGTATGTATGTTTATTTATATAGCGCCACTTGGGTACACAGCGCTGTACATTTATACAATACAGATTATACAGAATGTATGTATATGTTTATTTATATAGCGCCACTTGGGTACACAGCCGTGTACATTTATAACAATACAGATTATACAGTATGTATATGTTTATTTATATAGCGCCACTTGGTATACACAGAGCTGTACATTATAACAATACAGATTAACAGATGTATGTGATGTTATTTATATAGCGCCACTTGGGTACCAGCGCTGTACATTATAATATACAGATATTACAGTATGTATGTATATGTTTATTTATATAGCGCCACTTGGGTACCACGGCTTACATATAACATACAGATATACATGATGCATGTATATGTTTATTTTATATAGCGCCACGTGGGTATGCAGCGCTTTACATTATAATATACAGATTATAAAGTATGTATGTATATGTTTATTTATAAAGCGCCACTTGGGTACGCAGCGCTGTACATTATAATATACAGAGTATACAGTATGCATGTATATGTTTATTTATATAGCGCCACTTGGGTATGCAGCGCTGTACATTATAATATACAGATTATAAAGTATGTATGTATATGTTTATTTATAAAGCGCCACTTGGGTACGCAGCGCTGTACATTATAATATACAGAGTATACAAACAAGGTGATAAGTGCAAGCCATTATACAAATAGATAAAAATTAAATTAAATACAATTTCATACATTGGTTAAGAAAGCATATATATATAAATAAGTATAAATTGATATAAGTGCAACAAGCCTCGACACATTAGGAATGAGATCCCTGCCCCATAGATCTTACAATCTAAGTAGGGAATCTCTGGTAGGGAACCTCGCTGCCTGATTATGGGTACTTTTGCAACTTATTGTGGTTGTGATGGGTCAGTGTGTGGAGAGTGTGGAGATGCGTGCCAACATGCATGTGCAAGAAGAACAAACCCACGTGTTAAAGGCAGCAGAGAAACTGAACACTATGATTTAAGATGGAGTTTTGAAAGAGGGTCTCTACAGGAAAAGAGCAGAATGGAGTCAGGAATACCCATCACTACTTCCCTGTGTTTGTTTACTTGTATAAGTATCTTTTCAAAATAGTAATATAAAATAAGGACATATCAAAGCTTTCACAGAAGTAACCTCACATTCGCTTGCCCCTAGGCAGTAGATTGTGGATTACCTGACTGTGCTGCTGCCAGATACTCAACCATATCAAGGATGTTGGCATATCCACCCCCACCACTAAAATCTATACTTACCTTTCCCACCCCCAAACTCAAGATCTATACTTACCTCCCTATGGTCCCTGAAGCTCCTTATACCTACTGGCACTGGTCATCCCAGTTCTCCTCGTCAAGCCCAACAAGATCTTATGGCATAAGTCATTGGCTGTGATGTCACCATCACCGGGAAGACTGTGGCAGAGAGAAGTAAGTTTAAGGAGATTCAGAAGCCCATGTGTGTATAACAATCTCAGGGATTTGGTGGTGGGGAAGGTAAGCAAAGATTTTGGTGGTGGGGGTGGACATGAGCTTTAAAGATTTTAAGATTAAAGGGAATGTCCACCCCCAAACTAAAATTTTATATGTTGCAGGAAATGGCAATAAAACTCAACCACGCGAGTTATAGAACTCAAAGCTGGCCCCAAATGTACCTACCAGCCTTCGTTCCCTCGCTGCCTTCTACTTGTTTCCATGCACGAAAGCAAGCAGAAGTGACTCGACCCGGCATCTGCTCCTGTAATTGGCTTAGACATTATGTCTTGTTTTCTGTGCATGGAAAGGCATGGAATACAGGCAGAAGGTACATTTGGGGACTGCTTTGAATTCTACAAATCTCGCGAGGTTGAAGTTTATGGCCATTTCCTGCAACATATAAAATTTTAGTTTGGGGGGCGGACATACCCTTTAAGGGTGCCCACATGCGAAAATACAAAAGAACGATAGTTCAATATACAGTGTATACGGATACAGTGAATTGAGGCTGGTACACCCACATTCAACCTATACGCAGAAATATCGGTTGGTCGGCCTGAAAAATCTGCTCTTATGTACCCAGCCATTGAGGGCCAAGACTTGGTATAATGGATGGTTAATAACGAGAACACAGACACTTTATCTGCTGAGTCACTCATAGGTGTGGTCCCTAATGATCATCGTCATACAGCTCTGACTACTGAAAGAATTGCCTCTAGACACAACTGTACTTTTATTCATTGCCCATCAGTGAAATTTATACCAACATGAGGAATATCTCACTGCATAAATATAAAGTAGCAGCAAGAAGGGAATCTAATATGGTGCAGAAAATCAAAGGAAAAGTGAAGCTAAAACGTCTAGTGAGTAACAATTGGTTTTGATGTCATAGGCCAGGGACCCTCAAACTATGGCCCTCCAGATGTTTGAAAACAACAACTCCCAGCATTCTCTGGCTACACTTTGTAGTTGAGGAATGCTGGGAGTTGTAGTTTTAAAACATCTGGAGGGCCATAGTTTGAGGGTCCCGGTCATTATCACTCCAGCACTTATTCCCACTCCATTGTATCTGTATGTTACCCACCACCTAACTAGATTGTAAGCTCTACGGGGCAGGGACATCCTTTCCTCTTGTGGCAAAGCTCTAGCACTTCTATTTATAGAATGTATATATTTATGTACTGAACTATCTGTGTATTTGTTTCCCTTGTAGGACTTTATTGTTGCACGAGGAGAACCTTATCAGGGGCTAGAGAATGCATTGACCATGTGCAACTGTAAATCTGGGTCCGTGGCCCATAATGAACCCAGAAACCAATCTAAGAGCTACAGCTACCTTTTTGACTTTTGTTACCCTTTAAAGCAAACTATTTAAATTTAAGACGCACTAACAATATAGTGTTACTGTGTTAATTGATGTTATAAAGTTAACCACACCAATCAGCTCTCATTGCACCTAAAATGCTAAAAGCAGATATGTGGGGGGTTGAGGTTCGCTATTGGCTAGTAAACCGTATGATTGAGACATAATATTGATACAGTGTATCTGCAGACAATACCTACAGTAGGAAATTAGACCTATCACGTTTCCTGCATTCCCCTCCCTGCATTTGTACAACCAGGGGCCACACAAAATGGCTACTCATCTGTCCATCATTATTTCCTAGAACTCTAACACATGTGTGTGGCTGACAATGTGACATTATGACAAAAACGCAACATAACGTGATGAAGTGGAAATAAACCACATTTAGCTTACTTAAAAGGCAATATTAAGAAATCCGAGAGATGCAAGTCTAACCCAAAATTCTGAACACTGTGCTGTTTGTGCTTCCTGGTTCTTCCAGTTGGCAGCTGACATTCATGGATGTGAAAGTTAACAGCCAATCAATGAATGCTATTCCCCTAGCTGCCTCCTCTGAGCACACGGAAGCTCCTAACAAGCTCAGAAAGCATAAAGAGTAGTCAGAAACCTTTTGGGAAGCAAATGGAAGGGGAAAGAACATTTTACTGCATAGCAGGTTAGTCCTACATCTCTCAGCTTTCCAACTATTGCATTTTTGGGGTTTGGGGGGGTTCAGGGTTCGGGGGGGCTTCCCAAGTTGGAGGAAGAAAGACTTATATAGAAACAATGGAAGAGATGCAACAAGCTTACAACTATTTATTTATTTATCTGTTTATATTCCCATTGAAGAAACACATAAGTATTTAAGTGCAAATGTCAAACACAAATAAGGAATCCATGGCAGCACCCCAGTACATGCTGTTATATTGCTGCAGGAATGGTAAAGAAATGTTCCCATGTTCCAAAACATCTTCCCAAGTATCACATGAGAAGAGCAGCATTGTTGTAAAGTTCCGTATACCTTCCAGGGCAGGGGAGGGTGTGAGTATTTACCTAACATTAATCATTTACCATAGAAAAAACCTCAATGACGGTCAACAACATTCGGTCATAGGTGCCGAGGAGTCAGTGATGTGATTCATTTAGAAGGTTTTAGTTTCTCTAGAGGCATCAGGCCAGTTAATAAGAAAACAAATTTGTTTTATTAGACATGAAGGTACAAACTGCATCTGCAGAATAAGACAAATCTATCCAATAGCGAAAGGAGAATAAATCAGATCAGGCTTTATTTTAACTTTATACAAACTCTAGTTCTCCTTTAACCTATACCAAACAATTAGATATTCTAAGATGTAACCCATTAAAAGGCTAATATCTGATTGGTTAGTGCAAATTAAAAGCACAGGCAAACATTTAAACCTCTCTTTGCGTCACGTAGGGGCAGATAAAAAAGCCAGTGGTATCACAATTTTGCGATCATGGCCGTAAATTCACAATGGTGCATTTTTGAGCGAACATGCTTAAATGTACGAACATTAGTTCATACAATACCAAGCGGTAGCAAAATACTGCAATGGTATTAAAGCGGCAGAAAACATAATACCGCCAATATTTTGTGACGCCTGTACAAAATCACAAAATATCGGTCAGTCAGCCCGAAATATTAGCCCGTATGTACCTAGCCTTAGAGATAAAAGACCAATCAGATTGTATGCAAACTCTACTGGGGAATCCTATGTCCAATTAAATTTATTTTAATTGGACATATTGGCATGACAATAAGAACTAATCAGCCACCAATGACCATAACCTACAGTCATCACTGGCTAGTATTTTACCAACATATCTAATGCCGGAGTCCTTAAATAGGAGGGGCTTCCTAATGGTGGCCATACACTCTACAATCCCCGGCATACGATCAGGATAGTCGATTTTTTTTTTTATCGCCCCATCCAATCATTCCATCCCCTGATCATACAACTGCATTGTTGAATATATGGCTACCTTAAAGGGGAAGTTCAGTACAAATACTGCTCTATAAAAAAGAGCAGTATTTTCCTATCCTAATGACCTTAACCTGCCCATCCAGCATTGTGTCTGTGTATAAATAAATGCTCTGAAATACTGACTTCCTGTTTGCAGGACCCCTAATAGAGACCGTTATGGTCTTGCCCTTGACCCATTCAGTTGCTCAGTAGAGATCTGAGCATGTGTGACCCATCCAACAGTCAATCAGTAATGGAAGAGAATATGTAAAATAACTAGGTATGCATTATATAAACTAATAAAAATGATATTGATATTGAACTTTCCATTTTAGACCAAGTCCAAGTTGACTTGGTACTGTAGATCTTTGCTTGGTAGTTCTATTAAATTTCCTATAATTAAGGTAAAGGTTACGCTAAACCCCCATATGTCACATTATTATTATTGTAATGTGAATAATACCAAATACTGGCAAGTTAAAAACACAAAACCAGGCACAGGTGCTACAGAATAATACAGAGAACAGGAGCCTCATGCAAATATTTAGCCACAAGCCTGCGGTAATCACCAGTACCAGGACACGGGAGCTTGTGCTAGTATCAGTATAAGAATTCGTACCCAGCACAGGAAGTCTGTGGTCTGATCTCACGTCACAATACAAATCCCTGACCTGAAGGTACAGCACATTCTACATTGTTAAACAATACATTGTTAAACAAAGCCTTGTACGGCTCATCACGGAAGAAAACAAAAATAAATACTAAATCCTGCTGTACGGTATTTCTAGAAAATGAACCAATCTCCAACTTTTCCTTTTAAGATTTAAAGGTAAAAACCCCAATAAAATAAATACATGACTTACGTTACTGTTTTAAATGGAATCCTGATACAAGGGAACCCCGTAAGAACATCTGCTCACTTTGCTTGCACAATGTTCTACTGTAGGTCTCACCATGTAAAGTTAGATTACAAGTTCACACTACAAGTTCTCCGGACCTCCAGTCGCGTCCATTCCTGTCAGTACATGATCAGCGTGTGCAGTGGGTTAATGTCAAATAACAAGAAGTTTCCATTTGCACATCAATCTCCTTTGTGCTGCTACCCCTCTAAAGCTGTGACAATTCTTTGAAAGATGACAGAATCTGCAAGATCAGGATATATACACAGTCTCAAACATTCCCCATATACACAGCAGTACAAGCCAATATTACACATGTACACAGCTGTACAGCATATACACAACATGTACACAGCATATACACAACATGTACACAGCATATACACAACATGTACACAGCATATACACAACATGTACACAGCATATACACAGCATGTACACAGCATATACACAGACATGTACACAGCATATACAACATGTACACAGCATGTACACAGCATATACACAACATGTACACAGCATATACACACAACATTACACGCATATACACAACAATGTACCACAGCATATACACAGCATGTACACAGCATATACACAGCATGTACACAGCATATACACAACATGTACACAGCATATACACAGCATGTACACAGCATATACACAACATTAACACAGCATGTACACATCATATACACAGCATGTACACAGCATATACACAACATGTACACAGCATATACACAACATGTACACAGCATGTACACAAGCTTGTACATAGATATATACCACAACATGTACACAGCATGTACACAGCATATACACAGCATGTACACAGCATATACACAGCATATACACATTGTATACACAGCATTTACACAGCATGTACACAGCATATACACATTGTATGCACAGCATTTACACAGCATGTACACAGCTTATAAACATCATATACAAATCATATACACATCATATATACAGCATATACAAATCATATACACAGCATATACACAGCATATACACATCATATACAAATCATATACACATCATATACACATCATATACACAGCATATACACATCATATACACATCATATACACATCATATACACAGCATATACACATCATATACACATCATATATGCAGCATATACACATCATATACCGTACACAGCATATACACAGCATATACACATCATATAAATAGCATATACATATCATATACACAGCATATACACATCATATACACATCATATACACATCATATATACAGCATATAAATATATACACATCATATAAATAGCATATATACATCATATACACAACATATACACATCATATAAACATCATAGGGGAATGTTTGGTACTGTGTGTTTCCCACGACTGTGGCTGACTCCCTATACTTTAGAACAGGGAGATGAGGGACATTTTTGGGCATTCCGAATGACCGTGAGGCCAGCGGTGAATGTTTGTTGGACTTGAGATCATTCAGAAAATGCGCTACACTCTTTAACGATAAAGCGCCGATACTGTTGGAACTGACGGTATTGTCGCTTTATTGTTACTGCGTGTACCCACCTTTAGACTGATACCTTTGGATAGGTACACAAGGGTTGATATTTCAGTCTGACTGCCCCATGTTATATTTTGGTTGGTCTGGTTAAAATATCTGCAAATAGTTTTGGATACGACTAAGGTTTTTACTTCAATTTACACAAAAAGTGGATCGGACATTAGTTAATTGTAGCAATCACATGGTTTTGCAACAGTGGCGTCAGTGATTGGCTGAAACGCGATGTCTGCTGCCAGTCTGGCACATAGATTTAAATATTGGGAGGTCTAGGGTTTTTTTTGGGGGGGAGGGGGGTAAGTAGCTGAACTCTTAATTTTTGTTTGGGGATGGACATGCCCTTTAATAATAATGTTGCAAACGACAATACAGAATTACATTGCAAGTTAAGCAGAAACAAGAAATCTGATTTGACCTTTTTTTGTTGATCTAAGCACAGGGAGTGCCTTACGGAGGAGAGAGGAGCCTCATCTAAAGACTGTTCCAGCCTAAAACATTTTCCCTGACTTTTAGCCAAGTGTTATTATGCAAACATCTTTTCAGACAGAAATCTCTGCAGTTACTGCCCCTCACATAGCTCTGTGAGATCAGACATGCTCAGTGGGAGAAATTCTCCAATCAGATACTTTGTATCATATGCAAAGGATTGTGTATGAGCTGCAGCATTATAAAACTCTCATTGCTGTGTACAGACAGACATAGAGTATCTAGATCCATCTGTAGCAATGTATTTTTACTAGGATAACAACTGAGTGTAATGTACTGTGGCACAACTTGCCTGTATTGCTCTGGTTGTTTCCCCTATTGTATACCGTGCTGTACATGTATCTCCACTCACCCTCTTTTGAAGTGTGCAGCGTAAGCGCACTGGAGAGCAGATTCAAGAAAATAGCCTGGCTCAAAGTCATGGGGACAGGAAATGACCTTAGGACTCCTTGGCTGTGGACTGTTCATGCTCTAATTGAAACAAATGTTTAATCAAGTTGCATTAATCAAATTAATTAGATTAATTAGATTTTATTTAAAAAGTTTCTGCAACAGACTAAGATCAACTGCAGCAGGGTCAGTAGGACGGTTGGTAGGAACATTTTATGGACCCAATCAGTTTATAAATTCTCACCTTCTCTAGTTCTTGAAAGTAAACTTGAGCCATGCAACTGGACTTCTCAAAGCAAGAAATAGCTTCCTCTTCCCTTTCCGACAGCCGAGCGCGGGACGCAATGGTTGCAGTAGAATGTTCCAGTGAAAGACCTTCAGATTGGAAACAACGTCAGTGTATATGTATACCCATATAAACAGATGGCTTTGTAATGTTACCTAAATAACTAATAAACACAATAAGGACTTAATAGGAAATTCCACCCCTCAAATGAAAAATTCTATAAAGGTAAAATCCCCCCAAAACTCCAATTGTTAAAAGGCTGACCAATACCATGCAGCGAAATGTTCTTTCTCCCTTCCCTCTGCATCTCAAAAGGTTTCTGCCTTCTTTCTAAGCTTTACAGCCTTGCACATGCTCGGAGCAGGCAGCCAGAATAGCGTTTACTAATTGGCTGTGATCAGTAGCTAAGCAGAAGAAATATGAAGCAGAAACAGGATATTGTGCAGTATTTCAGGTAAGTTTTGGGGGTAATTTACCTATGTACGATTTTTCATTTGCGGGGTGGAAAAAAAAAACGTTGATCAATATGGGATATCTTGGTGTCAGATTCTTGGGTGAAACATTTTAATGGAGATCCAATTAAACAAATGTAGAATTGTCCAAACTCTCCCTACACCACAAGCAACATAACTCGTTTAAAGCGCTGGATCGGTTAAAATTAAAGGAGAACTTTAGTGCATATAAAGTTTTTTCAAAAACAGTTAAAATGAAAAGTACCCGGTGCAGGGCAGTAGGATTTTCTACCTCCCAATATAATTTCTGTGAGGAGCGGCAGAATGAAGAAATCTGCTTCTGCCAGTCTTTCTGAGTGCTTCAGCACTATATTTAATACAGGAAAGCCCAGCACACAAACCTGGCAGATGAAAACAGTATGTTGCGTATCTCCTAAATGGAACAATATTAAGAGGTAGGAATAATCAATCCAACCTCCCTGCCTGGGGTACTTCTCATTTTTATAAAGTTAATTAACCACCAAATAGTTTATCTAAATATTGATGATTTCCATAGAGGCTCGATGAACTGTTACTGTGTCAAATTGAAATATTAAAGTATAGACAAGGCTTCCATCCACTAGACATGAACTACATTTTCCAACAACCTTGACAATAGGCGTTGGTATTGATTAGAACTATAAAGCCCTGAGATTCTTTACACCAATGATAACAGAATTCACATCTCACAATTTGCTAGGTCCTGGTCTGATGTAGAAAAGGACAGGTCTAAACTACAGCAATTTGCTTCTAAAACTGGATCTGCTTGGTTCCCACTAGTCTTTATCTCAGAATGAAATGTCTGCCTGGTACGACAAATTAAAGCCTAGAACTGTGGCAGTTATTAACATGTTCCTGCTTAAAAAAACAGAAAAAGGAAGTGGGTTACATAATTCTACCCATTGATGTGTTTTGTTTTCGGTTCATAAAATAACTTTTATGGGAATAAATCAAAATACAAGAACCCAAGAGAATAAAGAAAAATAAAAGAGAGATGCGAAGTCGGCATTCCGGGGGGGGGGGAGATAAATAAAACCCTGGACATCTGGCAGGAAATTAAAATATAAATACATATAACAAGGTAGTTTACTAAGCTCAAGAACTTTATTTCCTTTCTGTGGACATTAAACAATACTATTAACTCTGCTCTAATGAACACTTAACCCAAACCAATGTAATGGGAAATGAGCACTAGAGATGCTTTAACCAATCATTTCAAGCCAAGAATCTGATAGGAAGGATACATTCTCCAACATGCAGCAAACAGCTTAGCTTAGAGATCAAGCAGACACGTACAGCACATATATATGTAGGGTATTAGAGGACAGTAATACATTTAATCACAAAGGAGCAGATGCTACATGGGCAAGAACATTAAGTATGGAAACGTGACATAAAGACACTTGACCTGAGGTCTCTAGTCTTCAAGCTGCTGCCATTACCTGCCAGACGGTAAATGGTTATAAAGACTTTTATGGTGATTAAATTGCCATGTGTACCAATAGATTGAGGATGTGGCTATGTGGGTTGAGTTCTTATTGGCCATGACCATTACTTAACATTATGGACCTACAATTCATCACTAGTGACTCAAAGCTTCTACTGCCCAATGTAAGTAATGCAACTGGCTGTCATTGTCTCTCATGCATTCTGGGTGCATTCATTCCCAGCGAGTGTTCCGGAGTAGGCGGGGTTTACAAATGAGACAGCGGGAGGGTGTGGACAGAGTTAAATACTCCCCTTGATGAGGCCCTTTTGTCTCAGGGGCCACAGATGAACCAACCAGAGGCATAAAATACCGGTTTTACCTCGTAATGGTAACAACAGGCAAATTTACAATTTTATAACTTGAAAATCTAGGTGTCAGCTAAAGTCATAAGAAATAAAGAAATAAGACAAAAATCCCCCATGTGGCTTCGCCCCTAAAGCAAAGTGAGAAATCAGCAATTGGCTAGCCAGAGAGGCATCGGCCATGCAAGGTTTACTAGAAATACCCAACATGCATCAGCCATACAGGGCAACTGTTAAAGGGGAACTATGTGTGTAATCATTCACCATAATGACTGCACTGTCTAATACACTTCCCCTTTAATGTTCTATTCCTCCCAATCTACAGGACTTCCTCTCAATAATGAAAAGAAAGAGAATGGGGACTCTGCGTAGCTGAGTGACAAATTGTTATAATGGTAGATAGGAATTAAAGAGGCAGCTCCAGTAATTTGGCCCAATTGATCTTGCGGTCCATTGAAGGCGGCAGTGATTTACTGTCCCTATCAATTAGTTGGGGCGATCATTCGTGTTGGAGATTACGGCAATATTTTGACCTTATTAACTAAAATATTGTCGGGCTTATAACCTGCCGCAACCAAACAGATTTTATCTAACTGCAATAGACTAGTAACAAGCTAACATCTAATTGGTCGCAGAGCAAAAGAACAGGCAGTTTATTTGCATGGCAATAGCATGGAAGAAGAGGAAAGAGGAGGTGAGTATAATTGTCCTTTAAGTTTGCAGAGACCAATCAAATGGTAGCTTTTTACTTGGCTCCTCCAGTTAAAGAACATGTGATTGGATGCTGCGGATTAATAGAACAAGCAAACTTTTGCCCCTCTTATTCCCTCGCACTCAATGTGTTTGCCCGTGAATGTTTTCAGGATAGTTCCCCCTTAAAAAACATGATAGAAAACATGTATTGGTGCTACTTACCCTTTAAAGGAGATCCTCTGATCCTAGAGCTTGGAAGAAAGCAGGCGTGCATGCTGGAGAGAGCAGAAAGCAGAATACAGGGACCAAGAGGGTGTAATTAATAAAAAGAAAATCCCCCCAACACCTTCACCAACGTTATCCGGTACAATAGCGACCCAAGCAGAATGGAAACATGTCATTAAAAAATGCAAAAAAGGGAAATGGAGCAGAAAAACCCAGATTGCTAAAGGGCAACTAAATAACTGTCCTGCCATGTAACAAACCCAATAACTCTATAGAAGGGGCGATGAAAGCCTTTGTCAGATAAGACACTTCAACATATCAGCTGTGTGATCAGGGCAGCATTCTAATGGAAGAAATGCCGTATGCATATTAATAATGATTATTGGAGTTTAATAGGTTCAATCATATGAACAGCACTGGCAGCTTGTGAACGACAGACAAGGGATCTTCAGTATATTGTGTCATGTGACACTTATGACATAGCTTAACACTGATTATAACTGATGACATACCTTAACACTGATTATAACTGATGACATAGCTAAACACTGATTATAACTGATGACATACCTTAACACTGATTATAACTGATGACATAGCTAAACACTGATTATAACTGATGACATAGCTAAACACTGATTATAACTGATGAAATAGCTTAACGCTGATTATAACTGATGACATAGATAAACACTGATTATAACTGATGACATAGCTAAACACTGATTATAACTGATAAAATAGCTTAACACTGATTATAACTGATGACATAGATAAACACTGATTATAACTGATAAAATAGCTAAACACTGATTATAACTGATGACATAGATAAACACTGATTATAACTAATGACATAGCTACACACTGATTATAACTAATGACATAGATAAACACTGATTATAACTGATAACATAGCTAAACACTGATTATAACTAATGACATAGATAAACACTGATTATAACTGATAACATAGCTAAACACTGATTATAACTAATGACAGATAAACACTGATTATAACTGATGACATAGCTAAACACTGATTATAACTAATGACATAGATAAACACTGATTATAACTGATAACATAGTTAAACACTGATAATAACTAATGACATAGCTAAACACTGATTATAACTAATGACATAGCTTAACACTGATTATAACTGATGAAATAGCTTAACACTGATTATAACTGATGACACAGCTACACACTGATTATAACTGATGACATAGCTAAACACTGATTATAACTGATGACATAGCTTAACACTGATTATAACTGATGAAATAGCTTAACACTGATTATAACTGATGACATAGCTAAACACTGATTATAACTGATGACACAGCTAAATACTGATTATAACTGATGACACAGCTAAATACTGATTATAACTGATGACATAGCTAAACGCTAAACGCTGATTATAACTGATGACATAGCTTAACGCTGATTATAACTGATGACAGCTAAATACTGATTATAACTGATGAAACAGCTAAACACTGATTATAACTGATGACATAGCTAAACACTGATTATATCTGATGACAGCTAAATACTGATTATAACTGATGACACAGCTAAATACTGATTATATCTGATGACAGTCAATACCTGATTATAACTGATGACAGCTATACTGATTAAACTGATGAAATAGCTAAACACTGATTATAACTGATGACAGTAAATACTGATATACTGATGAACACAGCTAAACACTGATTATATCTGATGACAGCTAAATACTGATTATAACTGATGACACAGCTAAACACTGATTATATCTGATGACAGCTAAATACTGATTATAACTGATGACACAGCTAAACACTGATTATATCTGATTACGCTAATACTGATTATACTGATGACACGCTAAATGATTAACTGATGACTAGCTAAACACTGATTATAACTGATGACAGCTAAATACTGATTATAACTGATGACACGCTAAACACTGATATAATCTGATGACAGCTAAATACTGATTATAACTGATGACATAGCTAAACACTGATTATAACTGATGACACAGCTAAATACTGATTCAACTGATGAAATAGCTAAACACTGATTATAACTGATGACAGGTAAATCTGATTATACTGATGACATAGCTAAACACTGATTATAACTGATGACACAGCTAAATACTGATTACAACACTGATGAAATAGCTAAACACTGATTATAACTGATGACAGGTAAATACTGATTATAACTGAGACACAGCTAAACACTGATTATATCTGATGACAGCTAAATACTGATTAAACTGAGGACACAGCTACACATGATTATAACTGATGACACCAGCTAATACTGTTACAACTGATGAAATAGCTAAACACGGATTATAACTGATGACAGTAAATACTGATTATAACTGATGACATAGCTAAACACTGATTATAACTGATGACACAGCTAAATACTGATTACAACTGATGACATAGCTAAACACTGATTATACTGATGACAGGTAAATCTGATTATAACTGATGATACAGCTAATACTGATTATAACTGATGACATAGCTAAACGCTAATTATAACTGATGACATAACTTAATGCTGATTATAACTGATGACAGCTAAATACTGATTATAACTGATGAAACAGCTAAACACTGATTATAAGTGATACATAGCTAAACACTGATTATAACTGATGACATAGCTAAACACTGATTATAAGTGATGATAGCTAAACTGATTATAACTGATGACATAGCTACAACTGATTATAAGTGATACATAGCTAAATACTGATTATAACTGATGACATAGCTAAATGCTGATTATAAGTGATGACATAGCTAAATACTGATTAAACTGATGACTAGCTAAATGCTGATTATAACTGATGACATAACTTAATGCTGATTATAACTGATGACAGCTAAATACTGATTATAACTGATGAAACGCTAAACACTGATTAAAGTGATGACATAGCTAAACACTGATTATAACTGATGACATAGCTAAACACTGTATAAGTATGACATAGCTAAACACTGATTATAACTGATGACATAGCTAACACTGTTATAAGTGATGACATAGCTAAATACTGATTATAACTGATGACATAGCTAAAGCTGATTATAAGTGATGACATAGCTAAATACTGATATAAACTGATGACATAGCTAAACGCTGATTATAACGATGACATAACTTAATGCTGATTATAACTGATGACAGCTAAATACTGATTATACTGATGAACAGCTAAACACTGATATAATTGATGACATAGCAAACTGATTATAACTGATGACATAGTAATCATGTATTCCTTTTACCTTTAATAAGAAAAGCTTCCGTAAGGAGACGCATCAGTACAGGGGCTCATCATCTAGAGAATATCATCAATTCCCGCTCGGGCATACATGCTTACAGCATCCCTATATGACCCTTCAATGTAATGTAATTTTCCCAGTATCACAGAGCTTCTGTCAAATATTTAGGCTGAAATAAAAAAGGAAAGTTAATTTTTAAAGAGTCTACATTCAAAACAACCAATTAATGAGTGTAGTTCTAGCCTTACAGATCAAGGCGTGTATGTCTAACCTTACCGATCAAGGTGTGTATGTCTAACCTTACCGATCAAGTGTGTATGTCTAGCCTTACAGATCAAGGCATGTATGTCTAACCTTACCGATCGAGGTGTGTATGTCTAGCCTTACAGATCAAGGCGTGTATGTCTAACCTTACCGATCAAGGCGTGTATGTCTACCCTTACAGATCAAGGTGTGTGTCTAGCCTTACAGATCAAGGCGTGTTGTCTAACCTACCGATCAAGGCGTGTATGTCTAACCTTACCGATCAAGGTGTGTATGTCTAACCTAACCGATCAAGGTGTGTATGTCTAGCCTTCAGATCAAGGCGTGTATGTCTAACCTTACCGATCAAGGCGTGTATGTCTAACTTACAGATCAAGGCGTGTATGTCTAACCTTACCGATCAAGGCGTGTATGTCTAACCTTACCGATCAAGGTGTGTATGTCTAGCCTTACCGATCAAGGTGTGTATGTCTAACCTTACCGATCAAGGTGTGTATGTCTAGCCTTACCGATCAAGGCGTGCATGTCTAACCTTATCGATCAAGGCGTGTATGTCTACCTTACCGATCAAGGTGTGTATGTCTAGCCTTACCGATCAAGGTGTGTATGTCTAACCTTACCGATCAAGCGTGTATGTCTAGCCTTACAGATCAAGGCGTGTAGTCTAACCTTACCGATCAAGGCGTGTATGTCTACCTTACCGATCAAGGTGTGTATGTCTACCTTACCGATCAAGGTGTGTATGTCTAGCCTTACAGATCAAGGCGTGTATGTCTAACCTTACCGATCAGGGCGTGTATGTCTAACCTTACCGATCAAGGCGTGTATTTCTAGCCTTACAGATCAAGCGTGTAGGTCTACCCTACCGATCAAGGCGTGTATGTCTAACCTTACCGATCAAGGTGTGTATGTCTAACCTTACCGATCAAGGTGTGTATGTCTAGCCTTACAGATCGAGAAGTGTATGTCTAACCTTACCGATCGAGGCGTTATGTCTAACCTTACCGATCGAGGCGTGT